>JAINUG010000087.1:3191428-3213928 GCA_029706075.1 Aldrovandia affinis
GCCAGATGTGGAGGTACGTAATGTGAGATAGAGACACAGAAAAGGATAGAGAAAGAATGGAGAAAGAGAGAAAAATACACAGAGAGAGAGAGAGGAAGAGGGAGAGAGAAAGGGAGAGGGAGAGGGATAGGGAGAGAGAGAGACGCCCTTCTCTGGAAGCTCTTGTTTTAATGATCCTCTCGAAGCAGAGCTAGGCCGCTCTGCCAGACAGGCCCAACCCCCTGAAATTAAACCCATTACTTCTCCTTATTAAAATCCCCGCGCCCTCTGACCCCTGCACCCCATTGGCCGCTGGCAGCCCAGCCCTTCAGCCAATCGATAGGGCTGGCCCCCCGGAGAGCTTTGGTAATTGGAGAGCGGCGGCGCGAGGCTTGAGCCCTGACACCCCCACACCCTCGCCCTCCCCCACCCCCCACCCCGTGCATTACACAGCCAATATGAAGACAGATTGCCTGATTTAGTGTAAACATATGCTGCAATTCCAGCCATCAGTGCCACTTTCTCCATAGTAATTTGTATTGATTTTTCGGCCATCTCTGCGACTGCAGGCCCTGACGTGTGATTAGAGAGGGGAAGATAATGTAGTTCGCTGGGAAGAGTGCGCGAGAAGGAAAGCGCGCGGGTGGGTTTTTATTATTTATTTAGCGCCTTCTCTCTCCCTCTCTCTGTCTCGCTCTCTCTCTCTCTGCTCTTGTTCGCTTTTTCTTGCACCCTTTTTGTCTCTCCCTCTCCCTCCCCCTCCTTCTCCCTCTCTCTCTCTCTCTCTCTCGTGCTCGTACTCTCCCCCCCGTTTCTCTCCGTCTCCTCTGCTGTCTCTCTTTCTCGCTGCTACAGGGGTGATCAGAGGATCGGGGTGGCGTGGATCAGGTGGGGTCAGTGGTAACAAAGAGGAGAGTGTGATCTAAAGGGGACATGCTGGTAAAGGTGATTTCTGTTGACACACTGGAAACAGGCGGAGAACAGCGCTGAATGAGGTGTTGGGAGGCCATGGGAGTGGTAGAAGATAGCTGGGACTTTTGAATGTGTTTGGTGCAGAGTAGGCAATCTGAGTGGAGAGGGGCTGTTTTAGATTTATTAACCCAATCAGTGTTGGGAGAAAACCTTAAAATTCTATGCAGCATGTCACTCATTTCACCCAACTGAAGACCTTACTTATACATATAACTAGTGCTTCTAACTTATCATAACTAGTGCTCCATTTAGTCCTACATCTTGCATTACTCTATGACATGACACCATCATACTTTGCATACTATCTGTTTATGCTCTGGATATGTCTACAGAGATTCGGACTAAGCACTTTGCTCCAGGGCACAGCAGCAGTGTCCCAACCAGGATTCAAACCTGCATCCTCCTCCGCCACCCACTGCCAGCTCTCGTGTGACCTCACAGGGCGACCACCGCAACGCAGGCACAACGCGCGGTCCGCGGCGAGCCTCCGCGCCCAGTTTGATCATCGGTGCGGCCCAGACCTCTCCCTGACGCCGAATCACAGTGATTGGGCCCCTTTCTCGCGACGGGGCGCGTCGATCTCGTTTGAGGACCAGAGAGAACCCATTTGGGCCAAACGCTCCTCTTAACCTCTGTGGCTAACCTCCACGTGTCTCCACAAATCCCTGGGCTTTTCCTACACCAGCGTTTTAATCAGCGGCTGCACGGGGGCCCCCTGAGAATCGATCGGACCCCTCTCTCGTTTCAGACAGGAGCTACTGAAAACAGCGAAGGCAGGACCTGCGAGGGCGGAGAGGACAGAAATAACCGGCGACATTCTTACAACGTTGTGGTGAAGGGCTGCTGACTGAATATATTGTTAAAATATTAAATTATTGGTGCCACGTCTCGGGCTGACACTGCTCCAATACTACCGCTTTTACAATAAATATACTGACAATAATGACCTCTCCTTCTCTCATATGAAGGGTATTTATCTTTAAATAAGAATATCTCATAGAAAGGGTATTTATCTATAAATACGAATATACAGCACATTTAACGTGCACGGCGTTCATTTTTCCGTAATAAATGTCCGTTTTTTAGTGATGTTAAGGAAAGATGTGTACATCTGGAAAACATCGAACAAATTTTCTGCGAAAACACCTCCCTCCATCATCTCCTTCGACGTTTTTTTAATATAAGTGAGCTCATTTTCCTGTCACGGTGACAGCATTGTGTCAGAGCAAACTCTCCAACCCGCACCTGCACATTCTGCACAAAGGCTCAACCCATCACGACTGGCCAGAGCTCCCGTATGTTTAAACGGGGCTTCGCACTCTCGTGCGTGTGAGTACGCATGCTCTTTGTGTGAACCTTTATGCTTTGAAACGCCGAGAGACACGCCACGTTAACTTCCCAAACTCGATTAGACGTACAAAGTACGTTTCTTGGTATGTTTGACTTCTTCTCGAAGAGGTCGATCTTGAAAGGCCGGGCCTTTAAAATCAGTCGATACGCTTTCGCTTGATGTCTTTCGGAGAGGTCAACAGCATGGTTGCAAAGAGCGAATTCTGCCATTTTGAAACGTCGGTCTGTCCGCTGACCTCATTCCCAATGTTTCATTGTGCGATTATCATTGACCAGTGGCCTCCCCTTTGTTTCATTGTTTGTTTTCTATGCTTGTGCGCTTTTCCCCCCCTTTTTGTTTTTCTCGTCTGTTTTTGGACTGAATTTTTCTCGCCGCTCCCCGCCGCCGTCCTGATAGCATTCCCACTTCCCGCTGATTACCAGATAGAGTGGGAAAAAATGAAGCGGAATGCCGTCAATGCTCCGAGAGGCCCTGTCTGTTTCCGGATGGGCCGCGATGCCCCACTTGAGTCCGGAGCAATCCCATCTACACGTTTCTCCCATTTCGTACCGTCCTGGAAACCACTCTGCTTGGCGTGGCCTTCCTATATGCCGCAGATATTATGTCAAATGGAGCTGACAGCCCATCTAAAGTACATGATCAAGGCCTTCACAGCCCCGGCCTGTCTGATGGAATGGCGTTTCCGAAGAATTTGGAGCCAAGCGCACCGACAATTTCCCATTTCTATACGATTTGCCGTTGATATATGTTTCAATTGGCTTTTCCCCCCCGTCGCATACAAATGTGTGTTTTAGATTATGCGTTGAATGGCACTCTCGGCAGGGTGCGGTGAATGGGACAAGCCATCGGTTTTATCAGCTGGAAATCTGACTGTTCATGACATCACGCTGTCGGCCTGTTGACAAACTAGCAGCTTTAAACAGGCAGGCGCCCTGACGCTCGGGCTCGCTCTCACTCAGCGATCGATCCCCCCCTCTCTCTCTCTCTCTCTCTCTCCATTCCTTTATTTTCTCACATTCAATCTCAAACATGGAAACAGAGAGTATCTCACCTCAAACCACAGACACATGTACATGCATGCGCACACACTCACACACACACACACACACACACACACACACACACACACACACACAAACACACACTCACACACACACACACACACACACTCACACACAAATACACACACACACACACACACACATACACACACACACACACACACACACACACACAAACACACACATACACACACACACACACACACACACACACACACACACACACACAGACAAACACACACAAACACACACACACACACACACACACACACACACACACACACACATACATACACACACACACACACACACACACACACACAAAAACACACATACACTCACACACAAACACACAAACACACTCACACACACACACACACACACAAACACACACAAACATACACACACTCACACACAAACACACACACACACACACACACACACACACACACACACACACACACACACACAAACATACACACACTCACACACACACACAAACACATACATACACTCACACACACACACACACAAACACACACACACACACACACACACACACACAACACACACACACACACACACACACACACACACACACAAACACACACACACACACACACACACACACACACACACACACACACACACACACACACACACACACACACACACACACACACACAAAAACACACAAACACACACACACATACAAACACACACAAACACAAACACACACACACACACACACACACAAACACGCACAAACACACACACACAAACATGCACACACACACTCTCTCCCAAATTCTCTCTTTATTTCTCTCTCACTCTATCCCCTTTATGCCATCACACTTAAAAAACACATGCAGGGATGTACATAGACTCGTATATACACAAAACGTGTTAAACATGTCGCATATACACAGAATATATTCCCTCTCTCTCTCCCTCCCCTTCTCTCCCCCCTCTTTCTTTCTCTATCTCTCTCTTTCTCCCTCCCCCTCTCTCCCGACACTGGATGAATAAAAGAGAAATTCAAAACAAAAGGCTCGCTCAATCATCCTGACCCGCCACTCTGCCCCCCCCCCCCCCCCAAATCGATGCTCATAGAAATTTCATGAACTTTAAACTGTGAGTGACACGCGGGCCAGTCTGCGAGGCGGCGAGCCGCCCCTTTAAAGTGGGAACCGCCGGGGAAGATGAAGAGGCCCCACCGCACACCAAACACACACTTCTAATTAGGAGAAGACTATCGGCCCCGCTTCGACACGCCGCGCGACCCCCGATTTACCCTCTCCGACTGGCTCTCCCCGCCGCGCAGCACAGACAGCGGTGAGGACCGAAAGCCACAGGGCCATTTCTCAGGCAGCCATGATGTATTTAACACACCAGCAAAAACAAAAAAACAAACAACTTCCAGTCTGAAGGGGAGATAAGCCAAACCGACGTTTGAGCAGCTGCGCCTCCCTCGGGGTGACATTTTATCCCGTGACTGTGTGTGGCGCGTAATTGCCCGTGAACGTCACCCAGGGAGGTACACAAAAGATAAGCAAACGTACCCAAAGATAACGCCCTCGCTCACTGACTGATGGAGTGGAGCCAAGTGAAGCGCCCTTTTTTAAGCCATAATTACCGCAGTTATGCTTCATGGTGTTCGCAAAAACACCAAACGGTGACGCCGTGTTCGTGGAAACAGTACGAGCACGGCATCACCGTCTGGAGTTTTGCCCATGTCAAATAGTCTCGCACATTAGAGCTAGAATTGAGTGGTTGGGCACGGCTTCCAAGAGGTTTGGTGGCTGTGACAGCGACTGGCGCTGATGAGCAATTCATTTCAATTTAACCTATAAGGGTGAGGACATAACGTTCATGTTCATTAATCAATGAATCTGTGCAATTGCACAGGAGGTCATACAGAGGGGAGATGCCTTCATCATATTTTGGGGACAAGTCGTGGATCTAAGGTTGCAACAAACAAACAAAAGCAACAAAATTACGCTGCCTTGCGACTTTTTTGTTGTCGCGTTTTTCTCTCTCGTTTCGCAGTCATTTCGTCAAATGGAATACGTCGTTAATGCGTTCCATGTGGCGGGGCAGGAGAGAGAGAGCGCGGGGAAGAAAGGTACAAAGCGGCGCATTGTTCTTCCCATGCCAGTGACAGGAAGGCCGCTCCATGGTTTTCGCCAAGCCCAGGGTTATGGGAACGGCCTTTTGAAAGTCATCCACTGTAACAAAGGCGCATGCTGTCATAAACAACTAAGAGAGCTTTAAACAGCCAGTGTGTCCGAGGGCACTGGGATTTCTGGGTAACGCGCTGTGAGAAGAACAATGAGCAGGCCCTTTTTGGCAGCTACGGGTTTGGGTTCTCCAATGACCTCATCGGGGTCATCGCCAAAGTGACCACCGAGCTTCAAACTACCCCGAGGCCTTTGGAGTATCTCCCAGTGTGTGTGTGTGTGTGTGTGTGTGTGTGTGTGTGTATCTGTACATGGGTGTGCGTATGCCTGTGTGTGAGTGTTTTTTGTGTTGGCTGGGAGGGGGGGCTAATTATCACAGTCCTCTCCTTTGTCTTTGTTTGTGCGCAGGGGCGGAACACAGCTGGACAGCATCGCTTCAATAAATTCAATAAATAAATAATCCTGGGGTCTCCTGCGTACGTACGCATCTCACAACATCTGCCCCAGTGGAGCCCGTCCAAACCTGCCCCGCCTCTCTCCCAGAATGCCCTGTGTTTGCTTTACAGTGGCAGACGCACATATCCACCTCAAGCAGCGATGTCCCTGAGCGGCAGTGCGCAACGACTCGTAATGGCATACGGTTCGATAACTCAGTCCCAGCGATAGTGACTGTTGTTCACACCGCGTTTACAATTATCCAAATTCATAATGCCATCAAAAGAAATACGTTTAACATTTTAAGTGGGCATTAAACGATTGGCACTGTTGTGCACAAGAACAGAAATGATAATACCAGTTTTAGTACCGTTACTGCTCTGGTTGTGACTGTTATCACGACTGCTGGTCGTGCTTCTGCCCCTGGTACTGCCGCTGCTACGGTTAATGCTACCGCTAATAACAATGCTCGTTATTAATGGAGACGATTTGAGGGCCAGTGTTGGCTCCTGTCAGGTGGTCTGTAGGTTTGTAAAAAGGCATATCGATGTGTCTGGGAGGCAGAGAAATCAATGGGGTCTGAGTTATTGCAGCACTCGCGTGCTGAATTTCAGAGGACTGTGTTTTCCCAGGAAAGTCAATACTTCCGGACTCCGGTCCTTTGTGTGTCAAGGCGGGGGAACCGGGGGGGGGGGGCAGAGAGGGGGCACACATTTGTGCAGGTGTTGGGACGGCGAAGAAGGCAGAGGTGGAGGTGAGGGACTAGAGGGGGAAAGAGGTGGAGGTGGTGGGACGCAGGTGGAGGTGAGGTGAGGGGATAGAGGGGGGACAGAGGTGGAGGTGGTGGGAGAGAGAGGGAGTGCACACGGGTGGAGGTGCTGGGGGAGAGAGGGGGTGCAGAGAGGTGGAGGTGTGGGGGTAGACCAGGTGCTTGGTTGAAGGTGGCAGGAGGACAGAGAGGGCTGAGAGCGTACGAAGAGAGAGTGGCCCAGGACGGCCTAGTCTTTTGGGGCGTTGTACTGTACCAAAGCCCCAGATCAGACCTCAGAGCTGCGCCCCACAGATGCCCCTGTCTCATTAACGAGAAATCTGTGAGCACAGTCCTCACGTGCGATATGCACAAAGGGGGTCACAAAGGAATAGAGACATGACACCCAGAGGAGAGGCTTCCCCAACGTAGGAGCCCCCCCCCCCCCCACCTCCCCCACACACTGTCTCGGCAGCAAGACTTTCGCCTGCGGTGAAGCCGCTCCTAATGCCCAAATCAAAGCGAGGCATCCTCCCTAACCGCCTGGAGAGTCCTCCTCGCTCCTTTTCGAGCAGCTCCGCGAAGCTTCAGTCCGTCCGCGTCAGCAGAAGCCTTTGGCTCCCGTGACCGCGTGGCAGCCCAGGAGGACAATAAAACCGTGCGCTGCCGGGAGGAAGTCAGAGAAAAAGAAACACATTTTAACGAGCTCTTTTCGTTTTACCTTGAGAAACCCATCAATAACGGGAGAGCAAGCTTCTCTCACCCCCACGTGTGGTATTTATGGAAAGGGGTACATGGTATTCCTCTTTCTGGAATGGCTCTCATCTCATGATTACAGAATGATGCGCCTTCAAGATTAAAGATGGCTTGGTTCCGGGGATCTTATTGTTGGGATTTTAATCATGTTTGATAGAACTTTGAGTTCTGGAACAGACGGTTAAATATGCACCGGGCCTTCAGAAAGGTCCCTGGTTAAAACGACTTGTGTTTGTTCCTATTTAATAATGCAAGCCCTGCGTATTTAGCTATTGTTGGTCTCGTTTGTGTTGTTCCTGGATAAATTCTGGTGTGACACATTCCTGTCCTGGTAAACATATGCACAGGAAATGTACAATTAGGCATATTTATGTAAAATCTTTATGTATAAATAATATTTAACTTGGGTGGTGGATAGAGAATGAGTTTAATTCAATACTTATATTAATTGTATAGAGTGTGTGTGTGTGTGTGTGTGTGTGTGTTAGTGTGTGTGTGTGTGTGTGTGTGTGTGTGTGTGTGTGTGTGTGTGTGTGTGTGTGTGTGTGTGTGTGTGTCTGTGTGTGTGTTTGTGTTTGTGTATGTTTGTGTGCCTTCCAATTGTGGGAAATAAAAGGACGAAAACAAATGCATCCAATAATTAACTGTGCAAACAAGAAATCAAGAGAATCTGATATCCCTACATGTATGCATCCACCTGAATTCA
The DNA here is from genome assembly GCA_029706075.1 of Aldrovandia affinis. Lineage (NCBI taxonomy): Eukaryota > Metazoa > Chordata > Actinopteri > Notacanthiformes > Halosauridae > Aldrovandia > Aldrovandia affinis. The sequence goes on from JAINUG010000087.1 coordinate 3,199,617, forward strand.
GTGTGGCTTTTACAGTTCATCTTTCATATGGTCTCTCACAACTGAACGCTGTTACAGCTAAAGCACTATAATGCTGACAGTTATTAAAATGAGAGGGACCTGGAAAATACAATATTCCACATTTATACATAGTTTTAGTCCCCCCCTTTGTGGCATACCACAGGACACAGGGCAATCACCTAGAGATATCTGTGATTTCTCTACAGTCCTGCTCTCCGGTGCAGAAACGCAACAGCCGTTCCCGGATTCTATTAGCGTTTTTCTCACAAAACCGCAATTTTGTCCCTCCATCAACTCCATGCGGCTTATTGTGTTTTCCCACGACATCCTTTAACCAGAAAAAAACTTATTTTTTTTATTTGAGGGAAGACGCCTGTACGACCGTCGAGGGTCACTCCTCGCTGCGGATGTCCGTGTGTGCGATGCGCCGGATAGCAACCAATCATATCACCCCGTACGATCAGACGATAGCATTGCGAAAGAACAGACAAGAGAGAAGTCGGGCCGGTCCGTCCATTGTGTGGCTGTCTCTCTCTCTCTCTCTGCGCTGTACATGCACGCACGAGAACAAGCCGCACAGTTTAAAAAGGAACTAAACTGTTTAACAAAAAGGCCCTAATATAGTCCTCTCTTTTATGTTGAACACGGTGACATTTCGTTATCATGCTAAGCAGTACTCTTTCACTCTCTCTCTCCCTCTCTGTCTGTCTCCTTCTCTGACCTTTCAGCTACTTTGAATGGGTAATCGGACAGAGAAAAGGCTGATTTACCCAAACGATATGAGAGCCTCCTCTCTGGTGTGTATGTGTGTGTGTGTGTGTGTGTGTACACAAAGAGAAGTCTGGACATCGAGGAAAAGCTAAGGAATTAGAGTCCGCACACTATTCTCACTCCCCCGATTAAAGTCATTTGCAAACTAGATCCACGTGAATTGAAATGTTTCCATCTGTGTTCATACCTCTTTCTGCCTATTTGGTCCTGAACTCACCTCTGCATTCGGATGTGCATGGTACTATGTTTCCGTAAGTCGTAAGGTGCACTGGAGCACTTGGTGAAGAAGAGAGATGCTCGCACGCTGTTTGGAATGTTCCCAGTCAGGTTTAACACTGCCAAGGTGTTTTTCACCTGCAGACACCCGACGAAAGGCCTTCAGGTGTCTAAGTGTTGATTGCGCTATTGAACCCGTTTGCGGGCATACCGTATAGTGCGTGAGTTCAGCCCACAGTCCACCCCACACTGTGAGATTTCAAAATCGGGCACACCACCTTCTCTTTAGTACCGAGAGCGCTTCTCGCAACTCACTTCGTCTACGGCAGGGGTCGGCAACCTGCGGCTCCGGAGCGGCTCTTTCAGCCTCATGTTGCGGCTCCGCGTGGCTTGGGAAAATAAATAATAAGTATCAAATTGAATCGGGTGCAAAATTGGGCGCAAACTTTTTTGGGGCGTAGCACCCCCCCCGTCGACAGAAAATGGGGCGGCTCCCAGTGTTTTCTTTTCCGTGGAAACCGGGTCCAAATGGCTCTTTGAGTGTTACGGGTTGCCGACCCCTGGTCTACGGTAACGAGCTGAAGATCCGGAGCGCCGGACCCTTAGAGTCAGAGCTGAACAGCGACGAGAAAAGGAAGGAGAAAAAGAAGACACAGAGGAAGAGGAAGATCGAGGACGAGGTAGAGGAAGAGGAGGACGAAAAAGACTTCCGGGTAGCGCCCAGTTGCGCCGCCCTGCTGGCTTACCTGTGTAGACGAAGCGGCCTGGCGCCCCTTTACAGAACTGCTTGGACTTGTAGGAGAGCGTGACCTCCACGACCCCGGGGATGTGCCGCGGGGGCGTCTGGACCCGGATGGCGTGGGGGGTGATGAGCTGCAACACAACCGGGTATCGGTCAAGGAGGCCACGGGGCAGGGGCGAGGGAGACTCAAAGACTCAAGTGGACAAGTGGACAATGGAACACCTCAGTGCATTCTCCAGGTGAGATAAGTGTGAGGATTTCCACACTAATCAAGCAAACTCATTCAGGAGAAGCACACAAAGCACTCTCAATAATGTCACTACAACTAACACTATTTACGGAAATGAATACAAGTGATACAACACAATTTATCAATAAAATGCAACTTATAAATGCAATGATCCACCACACTATAACATACAGATATATTGAATTTAACAAGAGACTTGAAACTGATCGGTTTCATGATAACAGGCTCCTTGAGTCTTACTAGCATTCCACATCTGACCGCCAGACCGCAGGTTGAGGGGTGATGGATCCCCTCCTGCCCTCTCCTGTCCTCTCCTCCCCTCCCCTCTCCTCTCCTCTCCTCTCCTCTCCAGGGATGTGGGAGAATGGTCCCCCCCTTCCCCTCCCCTCTATGGCCCATGTGCAGAGCACAGTTCTGGGAGAACATTTTCTCTCTTCTATCTGGTAGGTGTGCATTATGGCCTATATTTCATATTTCATAAACACACAGATTTGTGCTGTGAGCCATCTCTCCCTCACAGGTAAAGTGGAGAAAATCTATGTGATTTTTGGAGAGTCCCCTCTGGTCTGTCGTGTGTGTGCGTGTGTGTGTGTCTGCTCTTGGCTCCACTTCCAGTACTGAGTGAGTTGATCTCCTCTCTCCAACCTGTCTGGTCCAGGGTTATTAATATAATAATATATGCCATTTAGCAGACGCTTTTATCCAAAGCGACTTACAGTAGTGAATGCATACATTTTTCAGTATATGTGGTCCCAGTGGGAATTGAACCCACAACCTAAGCGTTGCCAATGCTGTGCTCTACCAACTGAGACACAGAGAACCACATTAAAAGGGTTAAGACAGACCGCAGGTAAATCAGGCATCTATATACAGTACACGTACAGAGTTCTCAGTTCTGGTTTGGCTCCAATAGGTGGATACACTACGGACTGGCTTAACACTATGCTAATAACCATGTAACTATTTTATATTTTCTTCTGGTGGGTGAAGCTCCCTTCCTGGAATATGTGTGGCACACTCAGTAATCCCTGCAACCTCCTGTTGGGGGCGCCCCGGGGCAGAACACAGACGGGACTCACCTCGCTCCAGACCAGCATGGTCCCGAACACCACCTGCAGCCCATCAAAGAAGTTGTCCCCGATGATGATGACGGTGGCGCCCCCGGTCGTCCAGCCCTCGCTGGGGCTGATGGCTTTGATGCAGGGCGTGGCTGCTTCGGAAAAACACAGACAGGGCAGCCATTTGAGCCTCAGCCGGCAGGCTGGAGGTACTTCAACGCAAATCAGCAGTGTGGGTTCCCCTGGCGGAAGGAGCTAGGCCTGTCATTCTAAGGCTGTCGGTTTGATTCCTAGGTCATGGAATTGTCATGGAAGCCTCGAGCGATGCCTAATCTGAATGGCTTCCATTTCTAACATGTTCAAATGGGAGCTGCATTAGAAGTTGCACAAGTTGCCTCGGATACAGGTGTCTGCTGAGCTGGTAAATAAAGTAATGGAACATTATCTCCCAGCCAATCAACAGTAATGTAGGAGAAACAAATCCAGGACCAGGATGTAATCTTGGCTTGAGTAAAACCGCCTCTAAGTGTGTTTTAACACAGTAAGTGTTCTGCGGTCCACATCCAGTCTCACACACAGGGACTATGGCCCGCTGGAGCTCCTGCTTTGAGTGTGCGTGACCTCAGCACCGCTCTGACCATTTGTGTGCGCATGGTTTCAGGGGTGCCCTTGACTACGACGTCTCGTGTGAACAAAGAACAGGAGCAAGACACTGGTGATTGCTGAAGTGATCATCGCTGTAATCACAACCACAATGAACCCAAACGCCTAATCACACAACCTCTTCCCGTCCGCCTGTTAATCACAACACGTGTTTTGAACGTTTGTAGTGTTGGTGTTCTCTCTACTGGTGAACCACACCGTTTATATAAATTGTTCTGAGCCTTCCACCTTCGTTTACATTCAGAAGGGTTCTACCAGTTCTGTAGTGTAGAGATTATCTTTAACGTTTGAATCCTCTAGCTCAGCCAGTCGTCAGGGGTGGTTAATAAAGTGTGCCTTGAGAACATCTTCATTAACCGGACCGAACTGTGTCGTATTGTGTATGAAACTGAAAATCCCATGAAAATCCCAGAGCCGCACAACCGCCCACTGTTCCCAGCCACCACTGCTTATGTCTCTACATGACCGCTTGATCAGATAATGGGTGTGGACGGCCTGTGCTGAACAGCAGGAGCCTGAGTGCTACACATCACAGCTGTCTGAGAGAGAGAAGAGAGATAGAGAGAGAGAGAGAGGGGGAGAGAGATGGAGAGAGAGATGGAGAGAGAGAGAGAGAGAGAAAGAGATGGAGAGAGAGAAAGAGAGAGACAGAGAGAGAGAGATGGAGAGAGACAGAGATAGAGAGAGATGGAGAGAAAAGAGCAAAAGAGAGAGAGAGAGATGGAGAGAGAGAGAGAAAGAGAGAGACAGAGAGAGAGAGATGGAGACAAAGAGAATGAGAGAAACAGAGATGGAAAGAGAGAGAGAAAGAGACAGAGAGAAAGAGATGGAGAGAGAGGGACAGACAGAGAGAGATGGAGAGAGAGAGAGAAAGAGAGAGACAGAGATGTAAAGAGAGAGAGAAAGAGAGACAGAGAGAAAGAGATGGAGAGAGAGAGAAAGAGAGAGACAGAGAGAGAGAAAGAGAAAGAAAGAGAGAGAGAGAGATAGAGAGAGACAGAGATGTAAAGAGAGAGAGAAAGAGAGACAGAGAGAAAGAGATGGAGAGAGAGAGAAAGAGAGAGACAGAGAGAGAGAAAGAGAAAGAAAGAGAGAGAGAGAGAGAGAGAGAGAGAGAAGAGAGAGAGAGATAGAGAGAGAGAGAGAGAGATAGAAAGAGAGAAAGAGAGAGACAGAGAGAGAGATGGAGAGGGAAGAGATAAAACCCTTAAGATGTGTATGGGCGCTCACGTTTGTGGCAGCTCTAAAGCAGGAGAAAGCGCAGGAGCGCGCGCCGTTGGATTGGGACATAATAATGACGAGACGCGCATTCGCGCCATTAACGCCACAGCTTCTCGACACTGACATGGATGATTGACAGCACTGTGCTCATCTCTGCCTTCTGCTCTATCCGTTTAAAGTAAACAGGCTTTACGCCCTGAAAAGCTTCCAATCCACACTGGCTGCGATCCAACAACGTTGTGAAATATTTGCATAGCGGCGAAGGGTTAAATTGGATCAGTCACATCATCGCACTCGAGATCCTAGTCGTACAGCGTGACGGTTGCCCTTCGAGTCCGTGCAGATTTTCTCACGTAATCTGACAATGAGTCCTCTTCTGCCACATTGACAAACAGCAGGTCAAAAAAGGGCAGGTAATGTTCAAATATGAATAATAAAATAGTGCAAAGTTATTTTGAAGGAGCAGAGCAAAGATAGGGGCAGGTGTCTGACTGATCTTGTAAGGAAGTGTGGCAATCTGGTGGACTGGACACAAGCCCCTTGCAGGCTTGATGTAAAAACTCTTCGCTCTACTCCGCCCAGGATTAAGATTCAATAGCAGGAAAGTTCTTGCAAGTACTGTTGAAAAAACGTGAAATGTGTCAACACATGCAATTTAACAGTGAGAGCACAGGGATGAGAGAGCAGTAACAGGAAGTTAACGTGGATGGAGTCTTGGATGGGCCAGAACAGATCCTAGGTCATTTATAGGCAGGTGACTGAGGTGGGATAGGAGTTTTATGGAGTTTCCAGTTCTGTGACACTTCCAGCTCTACTAAAAGTCAACCATAGGTTATTGTCTAAAAAAATATTTTTAGGGTACTTTACGATTAGCATTTAACATGAACGTATTAACTTCTAGCTCTGTGGAAAAAATACATTTGGAGGCATTTGGAAATAAAAGCATAGGGAAAGTGTTTGATTGAACATAACAAGTACACGTGAAGCGGACAACCTTGAGCTCTTCCTCCAATCAAACAGCTTCCCCTCAGGTTAAGGGTTTCAGTGAAACATCCAAGTCGCAACCTGCCGTCGCTGTTGGGAGTGGAGAACAGGGCCTTGAGAACAAACAGAAGGTTCAGGGTGAACCAACAGGCCCCCCCTGAGAGCGGCCGTGCGACTGGACGCTATTGGACACGTGGGTGGAAGGGGCCATCGTCCTACCTTCAGAGGGGTCCAGGCGCCGGGCCCGCCTGCCGTGTTTGGAGTTGTTGTGGACGAACATGTTGTCGGAGTCGGCAAGGACGTGGCCATCTACATTGACTGTCGTGGACACCACCACCTGGGGGAGAGAGAGAGAGAGAGAGAGAGAGAGAGAGAGCCAGAGACATTGACAGACAGACAGAGAGAGACCTGGATACAGAGAGAGAGAGACAGAGAGAGAGATACAGAGATACAGAGAGACAGAGAGAGAGAGACAGAGAGACAGAGAGACAGAGAGAGAGAGAGATACAGAGAGACAGAGAGACAGAGAGACAGAGAGATACAGAGAGACAGAGAGAGAGATACAGAGAGACAGAGAGACAGAGAGACAGAGAGACAGAGAGAGAGAGTTCAGAGACTCAGTTATTTCACTCCAGGGTCACATGGGCATCTGACTGGATGTTGGTGGCACAGTATTGAAGTTGGAAGGACATGGTATACAGGTCCCTGCTTATATTTTATTTTTATATTTATATACTTTTACATTTATATTTTAGGCATTTATCTTATACAGTATACATTTATTTTAAACAATCTTTATACCCCAGAATATCTCAAAAATGTGTAAAAATGCCAACCTGCTGCCTCCAACCTCTGAGTTACAAGTCCAGCTCCCTAACCAATGCACCCATATTTCCAAATTGGCGAGATAAACGGGGGAAAAATCGGAAAAAACATTAAAATAAATAACTAAAAAATCAACCAAAATGTAAATGGCAACCTTTTGTTGCCTTACAGCCTGAGATAAAAACATATCAAATTACACATTAATTTTATTTACAGACACCTTTATTCATCCATTCTTCCTTACAGAGCTGTTATAGAATTTACTTTTTAATTAATGTAAATTTTTGTTGCAGGGTAAAGCATGTAAACAAAGGTGGAAAAAGTCAGATTTAATATGTTTTAATTCACGGTTTAATGTGTGGCTCAGTGGGTAGAGCGTGGCAATGTTTAGGTTATGGGTTCAATTCCCATTGGGACCCCATGTACTGAAAAATTTATGCATTCACTACTGTAAGTCACTTTGGATAAATGTGTCTGCTAAATTGAATTTGTATGCATGGCTGTATCTACCATTGAGGACACCGAGGTCATGACCTCTGTATATTTTTTTTATACTGATTCAGTGTAATACTGAATAAAAGTGGTGAACTACTGTACATAAAATGACTTCACTTCAGTATAGCAAAGATTTTGTACAAAACCAAGATTACCACTTGCTCGCCTGATCACCGTCATTACTTCTGTGTGTGTGTAGTGGTGAAGTGGACCTGTCCCGAGCAGGCGGATCTCTTTTGCTCAGCAAAGATGACGCAGTAACGCTTGGGACATCTTTGCTGCACAGCGGGAGTTGGAACTCAGACAGCTGATCTGAAGCCAAGCGAAGCATGATGTATGTAGGTGTAGAGATCTCTCACATTATAAAAAGTTGACTGCTTGTATTATAACCAGATTAATGCTATTCGTCTCCAGAGATCATCTATCGATAGCTACTTTGTGTGTAGTTTTGTGTAGTCGCTAGCCAAACGTAGCTGTCTCTGTCCAGCTGACTGTTACACAAGCCAGACTTTACAGTGGTGATAGGCTAATTTAGGCTAATGTTAGCTAACGTAGCATACATTGACAGTGGTGATAGGCACAAAGCTAGCTACATTTTAGTGTACATGTTCATGACCTTGGTAATTCTCGACTCCTGGATACAGCCCTGTATGTATGTATGCATGTAATTTCAGGCTGTAAGGCAACAAAAGGTGACATTTTGGAGACAGGACGTAGACTTTAACGGGGCACTGTATAGATCAACCTTTGATCCCAAATGTTTCTTTATTCCACAATTAGGAATGCCCAGTCCAAATCCCATCGGCCCTGCAGTTTGGGAGGGCGAACAGTACCATGTGCATCCTTGCGTGTGCAGCAAGTCACGGCTTCACTGTTCACTCTGTGATCCACTGGCTGAGTGAGCTGTGCAGCTACAGCACCGGAGGACTGCACAGCGGACATACGGCCGGCCCAATTAAATTGAATTTAATTTAATTTAAAAAACGTTATTTATCCCCGAGGGGTAATTATGAAGCCAGCATAGTAAAACATTAAGCCATCAAACAACAATAACAACAACAAAGGCAAATCTCATATGGCCTCAGACAAAGTGCTATTGCATGAGGAGGCAGGGAACGCCCTCCCACAGAAGCCCGCACTATGGCCTATCACGTGTCTTCCGTGGGACTCCCAGCACTGGCACAATATCAGTCTGGACCGTGGGACACATGACTGAGTGAGAGCTAGTGCTTTTGCTGGACGTACTCCATGAGAGCCTGCATAGAAAATCTCTGTTGTATATCGAGGCAATGAAAGAAGAACACGATGTTCACGTCATTTGATTTTATCACTATACTTTTACCTGTTGAAAAGGATCGCTGTGTATTTATCACTGTACAACTTGTAACTACATTCCGTTTGGAAGAAACCAGGTGGTTCATCCTCCCAACACTTTCCTCCTTAAAAGACATCAAGTACAGTTCTGTGAGATGTTGTTGTTTTTTTTAAACGAGGGAAAATGTTAGGTCGGATGTAGCAAGTATCCGTATCTCACCTCCTGAGGCCCAATTATTCTGCCTGATTCGGAAGACTGAACACATTCCCTGAATTCACAGTTTCGTCTTGAATTTTAGAAAGTGGAAATTTCAACCCCAGTCAGAGATTATTTTAAGCGATAATTTACAGGTAAAGAACTGATTGTCACAGAACAGTGCACCATCATACAGGAGTAAAGGGAACAGTATAAATAAAAGAGTAAAGAGAAGAGAGGGCTCCTACCTGAAACCTCCGCATGTCCCTCGGGTTCCCTGCATTTTTCAAACAATTCTGATTGCACTTGAGGAAGAATTTTAGGAAGAATCTGAAAACAAAACAAAAACAAGGGCACAACATTACTTCTTAGCTCAAACTGCCAGCCTGTAACGGTCGCAAAATGTGGTCACGTCAGAAGGAAAGGGTTTGTTTTTACAGCGAAAATGAAATTGTTCACACAAATGATATTGTTTGATGCTGCTGGAGTGACAGCATGCTCTTTCAGGTTCAATGAACCCTGGGAAGGTTTACAGGAAATGAAGCATAAATAACCAGCCGGTCAGACCCTAAATGTGCTGTATCTGGGAGATGGGCTACACGAACATACAGCGTCCCTGTAATAACCTTTGAACCCCTGAGAGAGGTGTGGACAGTCAAAGACCCAGTGCAGCAGTATTGCCCCTTTATGATTTGCCAGAGACTGGAAATTGTGTTAATCAAAGAAACACAAATTGTTAACTGTCAGACATTAACAGCACGGGGAATATACGTGTCAGTGATACTGGGCCATATTGACACAAAGAAAACAACCACAACGAATCAGATGCGCTGTGTCACCCCGCTTGCATTACCTTGAGCAGTTACCTTTGGGACCTGATTTGTCGACCCAAGCCTAACTGGCATCGCAGCGACTAGCAGGTGGCCCGGGTTTGGGCACGAGTCCAGCCGGTAAATATGAGGTCTCCCGTGTGGTTGATTTATTCGTGTTTTTACCGCTGCAGAGAGGTATCGATTGGGCGATGTGCGCGGACGGGGGGGCGGGGCGCAGTAAAGGCAGCGGTGACTGGGACGGCGGGGGAGGCAGACGCCGTGGCGAACGGCGGAATGAGTCGAGCCTTAATGCGGCCCGCGGCGCCGTCGCCCCGCGATCCCGGCGCGTCCGTCTCCATGACCACGACAGCTCTGACGGAGCGCCCTCCCCTTAATTGACGCATTATTCCGACCGATAATCCCGAGCGTTAACGACCGGCGAGGTCGCGGACAGGCATGTCACATTAACCACGGGATAACCTTCGCAACTCACTCGAGCCCCCAAACACTCCCCCCCCTTCTCCTGTTTTTAAGGAGGTGGGAGGTCTTGCAGGGGAAGGGTCGGAGGGGAGGGGATGTGCAGATTTTAACTGGACCCATCTGCAACCGGCATCGACCTTTCTCTAATTAGACAGCAAAGGCGTCCAAAAAATACAAAACAAACCTTTTTTTAAACTCGCTGCCGAATTTTTCTTAAAACACGCCCTTAAAGGAAGAGCAAATGGTAGGCTAATGTTTTACACAAACAAAACCACACACACACACACACACACACATGTGTGGCGGAGAAAGAGACAAGCGAGAGAGTGCCCCATTGCTTTAGAAATATGACCATTTCGCAATCACGGCGTAGCGCGGAAGAAAAAAAAGAGAGAGAGAGAGAAAAAAATCAGCCTAGTGGTCTATTTAGCCCACATCGATTGATACTTGATCCGGGGTGCACCACAGGCAGCTAGTGCTCTTTACGGCCACGGAATACAATAACACGGGGAACCCATCCCTGAGCTCCATTCACATGATATTGGAGTCCTTGGGAGTGGAGATATGGATCAATAGGGATTGAATTAAAACGCAGCAGCAGACAAGGGGGGCTGGTAACTGGAGCCTCCGTGCTCTGATATTAGAGTGATGCTGCGTTTATCAGGGATTCAATTGAACCGGGTGGGTGGAGGGTGGGGGCGGCTGAGAGGCCATTGAAAGCAGAATGTGGGACACTCTCTCTCTCTCTCTCTGGCTGCCCTGGATAGGGCAGTTTAAAAAAGACACCTGTGAAAGGCGATAAAACCCAGGGAAGGTGTTTCGATTGGACGGGCCGCGTGTTTGAAAATTGAATCGGCGTTGAGAAGCCCATTGGTCCGTGGAGGCTGTGTACTAAACACTGTGAGTTTGTTTCAAATGCTTCTTATTTCCATTCAACAAAGAACGATAATATTCCCAATTTGGGAATTGCCAGTTGTACTTCTCAAGCCACCGGTGTGTCACCTAGACATGTGCAAAGGGTTTCAAATATTTGTAATTCCCTTGAACCTTGTTAATTTCCTGCTCTGACTGGATTCACGTGAAGCTCCAACAAGACACACACACTGTACGCCCATTTTGAGGGTCATTTTGAGGGGCATTTTCAGTTGACAATATTTCTAAACATGATCTCAGGTTCCTTTTAAGGCATTAGACCTGCTGAGGGTCTACCACAAAAATAAACTCCGAAATCAACCGGCACAGGGGCAACTGTGCAGTCTGGTGCCTCGATCTACCCTTCGCCCCCAAATGACCAGGACGGGCAGGAGTTGATACGGAATGCGAGATCGCTTCCTGGGTCTTTTCCTGGAAAAGCAGGGCCGGATCAAAGCCTGCTCCCTTTGGAAGATTCCAGACATGGGTCCTTGGAGGTGGGGGGGGTTGAAAGTAGATGACTTAAAGGAGGAGGGCTGGGCAAGAATGTTGATTTCAACTTTGAAAAAGGAGGGCAAGTGAGGAAAGTGGACTACAGCTATTTTAGCACACATTCAATTTTACCAATTTTCTCACCGTACCAAAAAATGTGTAATGCAACATACAGTATGATATTCATCTACAGAGACTTTCAATATGGTTCTTTCAGGAGGACTGAAGGGCTGATGGAATCTTTGTCCCTATGCTATATATATATATATATATATATATATACACTCAGTGGCCACTTTATTAGGTACACCTTTCTAGTACTGGGTAGGACCCCCTTTGCCCCCAGAAACAGCCTGAATTCTTTCTGGCATGGATTCCAGGTGCTGGAAACATTCCTCAGAGATTCTGGTCCATGATGACATGATAGCATCACACAGTTGCTGCAGGATGGATACATGGATTCAGGTTGTTTATGCCAAATTCTGACCCTACCATCTGCATGTTGCAGCAGAAATCGAGATTCATCAGACCAGGCAACGTTTTTCAAATCTCCCACTGTAGCCTCACTTTCCTGTTCTTAGCTGACAGGAGTGGAACCCAGTGTGGTCTTCTGCTGCTGTAGCCAATCCACTTCAAGGTTCGATGTGTTGTGCATTCAGAAATGCTCTTCTGCATACCACTGTTGTAATGCGTGGTTATTTGAGTTACTGTCGCCTTCCTGTCAGCTTGAACCAGTCTGGCCATTCTCCTCGGATTTCTCTCATTAACATCAACATCAAGTTTTTCCCCACAGAACTGCCACTCACTGGATGTTTTCTGTTTTTCGCACCATTCTCTGTAAACTCTAGAGACTGTCGTGTGTGAAAATCCCATGAGGTCAGCAGTTTCTGAGATACTAACACCACCCCGTCTGGCACCAACAATCATTCCATGGTCAAAGTCACTTGAATCACATTTCTTCCCCATTTTTGGTCTGAACAACAATTGAACCTCTTGACCATGTCTGCATGCTTTTATGCATTGAGTTGCTGCCACATGATTAGCAGGTGTACAGGTGTACCTAATAAAGTGGCCACTGAGTGTATATATATATATATATTAAATTAACTATGAGGACACAATATCCAGCACAATGTACAGCACTATCAGGTCTAGATCCTGCTAAATTAAAGCTTACTTCTGATATCACTGACGACAGTTTGTTGTCTGCATTTAATTTACTGTGTTTGCTTCTCTCTGAAACCACCTCGTCGGCTAAGGAACTGCAGTTCATCTCTCCCCTGTTGACAATTTCCCAAAGAATCAATGGCCTGGGATGCGCAGTACCTTTGACCAAGGCCTGAGAAAAGAATCGTTTCTGAGAACAAATTATGGTAACGCTGGCTTCCCTCCAAGGGCGCCAATTAGGAGCCTTCGCCCCCACAGGAAGCAGATCGATGCCTCATCCACCGCAATGGTGAACTGCGAGCGCCGATATCCCGCTCTCTGCCGTGAGCAGGTCCAAGCCCGTCCCCGGTCCGGCAGTTGGGAACCAGTGAGCGGTTTTAAGTGTGTTGACGAGCGACTGGTTTTTAGGCCACGGCGGACTGCATGAGCAGCACTCCACACTGTGTATTACACAGCTGCTGAGGTCTTATTGGCTTAAGCTTGGCTCTTCTGCTTAGAGCCAGAGACGTACTGTATCTTAGCCTGGTTTAAATGGGAATAATCAAACACTACGCGATCCACGACTAAAGCAGCCTGCTGTTTCACGCATTTGGCTCGAGTGAACATGCAAACGTTTCTCCATAGACGGACCGAGGTGGACATAATGGAGAGGATTCACGCAAGGCTGGGTTCCGTGCTGTCTGCAAACGCGTGTCTTAATCGTCCTGCTGCTCCGTTTCAGAGCGCACCAGAACTGGAGCGCCGCGAAAGCGTCAGAACACTTTGAAGCTTGCGCATCGTACTGCAGGTACGCGGCATTCGGGGGAAAAAGCTCCCCCTTCCTGATTGGCAGCACGTTTTAATTGCAATTAGCGCGAGCTTGCGACGAACCATCGGGAAACGCAATTATCACATACAGACATTCAAGCGGGCGACGAGAAGCAAACTGTTTTTTTGTTTGTTTTTGTGAAGCTACTGTGCGAACCACTGAATCAGCTTTAAGCTGAGAAAAAAAAGAATGTATGTGTACAGCTTGCAGCTTCGCGGGAGAAGAAATTGGGAAGTAATTCTGCTGGTGACAGAGTGCAAAAGATTCAGCGACAGGTTAAAAACGAAGTGCTAGGTACCATAGTGACGTGATGCAGAGTCAAATACTACAAGGCAGAAATAAATCTACGTGACTGGCTTGTTGTATGAACTTGGTCTTTCTTTCAGAAAATATATACAATTCTACTCAGGACAATCATACTACATATGAGGACACATTTCCTGTAGAGCCTAAAATCTGTTTGAGGTCATTATTATACAGTAGATTTGAAGTATTATTGCTTATATGTATGTTTATATGTTTATTTATATGCCCAAGTGAATTACAAAACAAATAAGTCTGAAACATTTATGTGCATAACTTAGCTTGAACTCAACACAAAGGAACCACACACATCACTGTGTTTGCAATCTCCCAGACCCCAAACAACTGACCCCTAAAACAAAACTCCCTTTAAGGTGCCTGGTCTCAACACTCGTAAGAAAAACAGAGAACAGAGAGAGAGGGAGAGGAACACAGAGAGAGGGAGTGGGACAGAGAGAGAGAGAGGAACAGAGAGAGGGAGAGGAATGGAGAAGAGAGAGAGAGGAACACAGAGAGAGGGAGAGAGAGAGAAACTTACGTGCCGCAACTCATCCCTCCCCATCAAAAACTTATTAAAACCCCATAAATAATTAATGTCCATCT
>JAINUG010000870.1:0-40000 GCA_029706075.1 Aldrovandia affinis
ACTACCAATGAAAAGGAGCCTTTTGGCAATTTGGGTACAATGCCGAGCAGGATTGGCATTGTTTTAATTGCACATTGTCCCTCATAAATTGAATAAATAACATTAAAAACAACCCCCCACGAGTCAGAGAAACAGCTTTAGTTACTGGCAGTAATCTTTCAATTTCAGGACAGGATTTAACCTTTTTTATATATATATATCTTCACCATTGTGGAAATTGCTCAATTACAGATATTTACATTCATTAATATTTTTAAAAAGTTAAACAATATTTTAAATTCATCTCTGTTTACTGTCTCTCAAGTAATATAATTATTGCTTTATTTGCATCTAAATATTTCACTGTACCAAATCATACACCATATGCTGTAACAAAACAGTTTCCCCCAGAGGAGAAAACAGCAATATTCACATCATGTGGCCCAGAGCTGAGCGCTTCAACAACTCTCTCTCTCTCTGCAAGGTTCTGTATCTATTCTGTAGTCTATAAATATCTATTCTGTATCGGTTTGAGATGGAGAGAGGGAGAGAGAGAAATATATTTTTAATCTAGCTTTTAATTAGCAACACTTCATAATTTCAATTATTTATTTTATCCACTTTTTATTATTTTATTTTATTATATTATTTTTAAATGGCTTTATTCTGTTACTTACATGATTTTCTCTATGCCATTTGCCATTGAGTATTTTACTATTATTATTATTTTATTTTTTTCTCTCTATTTGTACTGAAATGTAAAAGCACTTTGAGCTAACACCA
Source organism: Aldrovandia affinis (assembly GCA_029706075.1). NCBI lineage: Eukaryota > Metazoa > Chordata > Actinopteri > Notacanthiformes > Halosauridae > Aldrovandia > Aldrovandia affinis. The sequence continues at coordinate 763 of JAINUG010000870.1, forward strand.
ATAGCAGCTGCAATGCCAATGCACTTGGTTTCTCCAGGCGCTAAATAATAGGTACAATCAGTTGAGTCGCAATTGTTACCAACCTTGAAAAATCACATAGGGCTCATTTGCATATTTGACATTTTCTCCTCCCATATTTTGGTGCTCCTACATTTGGATCTCCTAGAAAATACATCTGTGTTGAAGACAAAATACAAAAATGGGTATTGCCGCATTTCACTCATTTAACTTAGAGAACTTAAAGCAGAACAAGGGGGAAATTAGTTAAAGGTAAATTCCACACTGATATTTTTCTTTTTACACAGACGATTGCCAATGCATGGAACTGTTTGCCAGGTCATGTAGTAGAGGCAGAGACCCTTGGGGTGTTCAACTCCAGCCTTGACACATTGCTGAATAGTCTTGGAAAATTATTTTATTGACATACATATGTATTAAGCATTTAACAAAAACATTCATCATGTATTTTGCCATTTTTTATAATATATTTGTTTGTTTATACATAAAAGTCTGTATGTAGGGCTAATACAATGATATTTCTTCCTAATTTCTCATATTATTTTGAACCTGTCTGGTGGGCCAAACCAAACATTGTCTAGACCATTTTGGGCATCCCTGTTATAAACTGCAGGTAAATTATGTGCCTAGATGGGCTGTACGGCCTGTTCTCTTCTTTGTGTTCATATGTTCTTGTATATTTATAGTTATATTATCATTATTATAATTCATACATGCGTACATACAGTACTGTGCAAAGGTCTTAGGCCACCCGAGAAACTTATGTTTACAACTATTTATCTGGGTAGCAAGTGTTTATTTGCTCTCTTAGTGACTACGTTAGCTAAATTAGTTAACGTTAGCCTGCTGCTTGTCCAGCTGGCTACGCATGCTAGCTATTGGGCAAATTGGCATTTTAACATGGCAGAAAAGCGAGATATTGTAAGAAATGTATTGTAAGAAATGTTATCTCCAGTTCCTTGTTGAGCATTATATTTCCCATAAAGTAGTGATTCCCATGTAAGCATTAACAGGCTAACGTTACAATTTATTTAGCCTAAAAGCGTGTATATAACAATTCCACGGTGTCCAGATTCTACATTCCTCACCTTATAATAACCCCAGGTAGCTAATAATAACATTCATATTAGCAAATTATGTCCCGTTTCCATAACCCTAATTTCGAGTTACTAAAGTGCCACAAATGTCCAAATAATGGCAGAAAAAATGCTTTAAAACAGAAAACCGTCATGCCTTCTCCAGCGTATTTCAGACGCAATACCATGTTTTATTGAAAGCAAAACAAGTTGTGTTAAATCGGTATGATACAACGAGAAACAATCATTTTAAAGTAATCGCAATTTAGCAACATGTCTCTATGCTATTGTGGCGATTTTTTGTAACAGTGGCATTTTAGTAACATTGCAGAGAAACGAATCCTTACGAAAATGATCTGTGGGCCCGTGTTGAGCATCGGATTTGTGCAACAACTATTGAAAAATAGAAATAATAATTTGAACATTAAAAGGATCATCAAATTAGTTATTCCCAAGCAAACACCAAACAATTTCACTAATTTATATAATAACACAGTGCCAAATTATACATCCGCTCTATAATGACCCCGTAATTTATAAGAAACGCTACAGTGATATTTTAATTGAATACACAAGTTACTAAAATGCCACAATGTCCAAATTTAGCAAAAACATAGAAAACCTTCAAAAGCGGATAAGCTCATCAACGAAAAAAAGTTATGGGTATAGCATACAAGAACCAAACATTCTATAGTAGCCTAATGCCATTTCCGCACAAAACTATTTGAAATTCATCAACGTTTACTTTTTTTCTCAAATCTGCCATTTCAAAAAAAACCTTTATTCTTTTACATGTGGCATTTCAGTAACATTTTAGTAAATAAAAAATATGCATCCAATCGTCCTGCCAATGTGTGTTGACTAGAGGCGTTGTTACAACATCGCTACAAGAAATTAAGCATGTGTGACAAGTAAATCTCTTAAAAATATCAAGGACACATCCCAACCTGCTTGGAACATAAGGTGCATGCCTTATCATGCAAGCTTGGGTCATTTTTTGGCCCTATTTTAAAAGTCAAAATTTAACCTGTAAAAATTAAGAAAATTGTTTTTATAGTGTTTATGGGTGGAGCCAAGAAACAGTTAAAACATTGCTATTCTCTTATATTCATTACTGATATATACAATGTGGCATTTTAGTAACATTTAAAAATATAAATCATCATGTCAAACATATTTCAACCTAAAATGACAATTGTTGTACCATTTTAGAGACGAAGATAATGATTCATTCTGATGAATAACTTTAAAAAAATGCAAAAATGCAAACCGAATTACAACTGAAAAGCGAACAGGTTACTAAAATGCCTTCTTCGAGAGAGATTTTTCTTCTTCTTCGAGAGCAAAACATTGAACACAAACAACCTCCCTCCACCAAAACTATTTATGTAGAAAATGTAGAGATCACCAGTTTGAATAATATAAGGGAACTTAATTTTAAAAGCACTACCCTAGCATTAATATATAGCAGTGAGACTTGCTATCGAATTAATCACGAAGTCAACACAGGAGCGCTGGCAGTGATACTTGCTGGCAGAATGACCTGCTGCTCTCTGGCTGCGCGAATTCTTTTATAGAGGTGCCACTGCCGCAGCACTACTCTTGTCTCCTGCCGCGCGGAAGGATACCACATGAAGATCCAGCAACAATATACAGTGCAAGTGTACTGAGTTACCATAGAGCTCAAAGTTGTCAGTCTCTCCGAGAAAAAAAGCTTTCCTGATACTGATAGCTCGTTGAGTTGAAGATCCCACACAATGCAAACGCAAATCAACCAACACGATATTACCAGAGCATTCGTAATATAATGGAGGATTCTAACTGCTGTCCTGGAAGCCGACCCCCTTCCTATAAAGTTAAATAAATGGAAAACTACACATGATAGAGAAAAACGAATTACAGATCTGCATTCTGCAATCCTTAAAGATTGTTTTAAGCATAGACAGGTTTATGTTTGTAAGATTTAAATATATTTCTTCTTATACTTTATAAAGCAGTAGCTAATTTCAGAGTATTCATTCTTGTTCATTATTGTTCATTAGTAATAGAGAAATAGGCACAATAATGGTATATATTAGATGAGCTACCAATTATTTATAGATTCATATGGTTAAAATGATTCAATATTTATTTATATGGAGGTAATGCTGCTGTATTGTGCGTGCATGCAAGAATTTGCATAAAAACATTTTTATGCAAATTAAACCACTTTTTGGGGTCCACATTTTTGGGCACCCCTTCTAAGATGAATCTAAACTAAAGAGTATCTCTTCCGACGCGTAAGGGTTTTTGCTAACTGACCGGACTAGATTAGACAATGCAATACAGGTGTGTGCGCTGGCTGCTCTGCCAGTGGGCGTGGCCGCCAATCACCCCGATTCCGCTGCAGAGACCGACGCCTCCCACACACCCTCTCAGCCAATCAGGAGACAGAAATGGCCACACCTGCTTCCACACACACCCTCTCAGCCAATCAGGAGACAGAAATGGCCACACCTGCTTCCACACACACCCTCTCAGCCAATCAGGAGACAGAAATGGCCACACCTGCTTCATAAGTGGTTGACAGTAAAGTGATATGGAACTCAAACCCATGATATATCATGAGAATGGGCACAGATAGGAATGTTGTGAAGCAGAGTGAGATTGCATTTCAGGATCTGAGACTAATTAAAGTTGGTCAAATGGAGATTGATTATATTGATATTATATTGATTATATGTGTAATATAATAAATAATAATAATAAAATATCATTTAATGCCACTGGGTCAGTCAGATAAATAACAACGAACGCGTTTCAGCAAACAGCCTTCTTCAGCGTTGCATTTACCTCTCACCATCTTTTACCATGTGAGAAACCTACACTGTAAGTACCATTAGCTAAGAGGATCACTGAGAGACAGACTGACTCCAGAACAGCTGAAGCTGCATTTGCAGTCTTATGTCTCTCCTTCCTGACATGCTTGTTTTATGTTTCCATAGAGCACAGTATTTATGTTGACTTCCACACACCAGCAGATGGCAGTGTTGAGCTGTCAAGGTTTGAGCGGCTCCGATCAATTGGTTCAAATGTGACGTTGTTTAGGACAGGTTCGTTTCGTCATCACTACATACTTTAGGCCAATGGTGGGCCGTCAGGGCCTGCAAGGCCTTCGCTGCTGGCCTAAAAAATATCTGAATCACAGACTGATGTTAATTATATTTTGTCCATGAATACTTATTAAATAATTCCAAATGGTCTGTCCGCTTCCTTTCATAGCTTTTCCCCTGGTTGCGCTGCTTCCAGACGTGTATTTTCATATTAAAGCATTTAACCAATCACATTTCAGCCATCATTTGTTGCCACGGTCAAATAAATCTGCCTGGAGGCCTTCACAATCAGTTCTGCAGGCCCTGTAGCATAAAATAAGTGTCGATCAAACTGTTGCTTCAACCAATCAGATTTTAAGTTGGCGACACCAAGGCCTTCTAGCAAGCATATGGTAACGTCAGCGTATTCACACCCTTTGATTGGATAGTCAGAGAGTGTACTAGCCAGAGCTAGCGAGCGGACATTTTCAGCCCTAAAGCGAATTAAAATTTATGCCAGAAATACGACAGGGCAGGCTCGACTTTCAGCATTAGCTTTGATGGCGATAGAAAAGGACATCTTGATGGAACTGAAACGCACGGATAATCTGTACGACAGAGTAATTGAACTCTTTTTGAGGAAAGAAAGGAGGATGGATTTTGTGTACAAATAATAAGGATTTTTGGTGAGTAAAATGTTGCTATTTTCCTAAATAATATTGCAATTTTATGAGGTTATTATTGATGCTTCTTTATGTGTGTCAAGGAGACTTGTGCACCCCGGGTTTGTTTCTTCAGTAAAGGCATTTATTCTGGCTACACGAGTTATCTATCTGCGATGCAACGGCTCTTTATACTGCATTTCTGCATAATAAGATTTTATAGCCATAAAATAGTTATTGAGGGGTGGATTGATTCAGACGGAGCACTACTGAATTTCCATCTTGGTTAGCATCAGGAAAAAGATTATCCGGTTTGATGAGACACAAATTGAACTTTTGGCCTGAATGCCAAGTGCTACCATAAAGGTCCATGAAGGAGTGGCCATTGGGTTCTTGGTTACCTTCCTTGGCCCTTCTTGCTCGGTTACTGAGTTTGGCCAGGCGGCCAGCTCTAAGAAGAGTTGTGGTGGTTCCAAACTTCTTCTTCCTCTTCTTCTTCCTCCCAAAATTAGTCAAAATCAATTGTTGAAAATCTACCGGATGTTTACAAAAGAGGTAAAGGGTACAGGGCTGGTTCTCCACAATAAAACAAACCTCACTTTATTTCAGAAAGGATTTGTCATTTTCAGGCTATATCCATACTGTACCATATCAATTCTTCTAAAAGAAATAGCTGATGTATTTATATTATTTTATTGTGGAGTGACCACACCTTGGACTTTTGGATGAAGCCCATGTTTCCTGCAACACATACCAAGACATTTGGTCCTTAAATAAAAACGTAATGTTAATCTAAGTGGTAGAATAGAATTATAAAATAGTCTTAAATGGCTCGGCTACGTCAATGAAAATACACACCTGTTTGTAGTCAAGGGCAGGTGCAATGTCATTAAGAGTTGTATCTGGACTGAACTGTGCTTCTGAGAGAATGGTACTGGTTTGACACTCGCGGTACTGCACCAATTTAAACGATCCCTGTTTTTCTGTGTATTTACCTGTATATTTAACACGTTTAAACATGACGTGCAGACATACAGTCAAGTCTGTGCCAACGCCTATCAATTACACAGCCACGCTACAGTGATGTGTTAAAGACACGCTTCACATGGTAAAAGACGATGCATTTTCATTAAAGGAGCCTTCCGTGGACTTCCCGGAAACGTAGAAGTCGGTCGTGACTGGAGAGGAGCAGCGGGCGGAGATGTACTTCTTCCCCATGCACCACAGGTCCTCCAGGATCTTGCAGAAGTGGTTCCTGAACTTGACCCCGATGAAGGCGTAGAGCACCGGGTTCAGGCAGCTGTGCAGGTAGGCCATCGTCTCGGTGACGGTCAGCGCCATTGTTAGCTCCTCCTCCTCGTGACACTCCCGCGTCTGGAACAGGTTCGCCATGTGGTACAGGAGGGTGACGTTGTAGGGCAGGTGGCAGGCGACGAACACCACCACCACCGCCATGACGACGTGGACCGTCTTGTGCCTCTGGAAGTTGCGGGCGCGGAGGAGCGTCACGAGGATGCTGGAGTAGCAGAATCCCATCACCAGCAGGGGGAGGAAGAACCCCACCGCCACCTGCATGCTGGGCACCAGGACCTTCATCACCTGCGCCGTCTCGTTCCCGTCGAACCTGAAGTAGCACACCGTGTGGCTCACGGCGGTGTCCCAGTCCAAGATGCCGCCGTCGTAATCGTCGTAGCCGGGGTAACCGTCGTAGCCGGGGAGGACGGTGTCGTTGAACGCCCGTAGTCAAAGTCGGCCGTGTCGTTGTAGGTCTCGTAGTAGACGAAGGTGGGGATGGACAGACAGAAGGCCAGCGCCCAGACGGTGATGCACACGACCCTGCTGTACACCAGGGCCCGGGAGCGGATGCGGAAGGAGCGGCGGGCCTGGACAATGGTGGCGTAGCGGTCGGCGCTGATGCAGGCCAGCAGCAGCATGCCGCTGTAGAGGTTTACGCTGTAGACCCCGCGCAGCGCCTTGCAGGCCCAGGTGCCCATGGCCCAGTCGTGCTGGTCGTTGTAGATGATCAGCGGCAGCCCACGGCGCGAACAGCACGTCGGACAGGGCCACGTTCAGGAGGTACACGTCCGTCATGGACTTGGCCTTCTTGTAGAAGGCGTACGTGACGACCACCAGGAGGTTGCCCAGCAGACCCACGACGCAAATGGCGGAATGCACGTAAGGCCTGACGATCTGCTCCAGGTTGTTCAGCAGCTCGCAGGGCGGCTCTAAGCCATCGTACATGTAATCCGGCAGGTCTCCAGTGTCGTTCGCCATTTCTTCAAATGGGTACTCCTCCATTTTTCGATTTGGAACTTCTGTGGGTAAACAGACGCGCACATTATGTAAGTGAACACTTTGGGGCGGAACTTAATGAGGCGCTAACTTAACTCACGAGTGAATAAGTGGTGTAAAACTGCTCTCTGGTTCTGTGTGGCTCAGTAGGTACTTAAGTACAGTAATTAAGTAAAAGTAACATACATGTACTTTGTTAGTGTCCACCACTGCAAACAGCATAGTGGTCAATTATAAAATTAAATGGCTCGGCTATGTCAATGAAAATACACACCTGTTTGTAGTCAAGGGCAGGTGCAATGTCATTATGAATTGTATCTGGACTGCACTGTGCGTCTGAGAGAATGGTACTGGGTTGGGTTGTAAAAATGAGTCCACATGGGGGCGAACTTCACTACATTACAAAAATGGCTAAAACAACATTATAACCATTAATTATGGACCTTTGGAACAAATCATCCAGCAGTGGACTTTGAGGCTTTTTATGGTCTAAATTGCAGTGGCATCAGATTGCTAATCCATTAACCTTAACTGACATACCATGAAAAAAACTAAAGACAAAACATATTTGCTCATTTTTATTATTTCATAATAAATAATAACAACAAATTATGTTTTTTTTTTTACATAACTAAACCAAGCGGTATCATAAAGTCATTACAATACTTATTTGGTTCTGTGTTGAAACTGTGAGTGTGTGTGCGTATGTGTGTGGCTGTGTGTGTGTGTGTGTGTGTGTGTGTGTGAGAGAAAGAGAGTGAAAAGCAAGCAGATATTTCAGTCATGTATGACTTTCTTCCGTGCTTAGCTGAAGACAGACGTGTGACTGCTTATGTTGTATTTATCCCCTAGCCCTGGCACACTTTAGCACAATGTCTGAATGATAGAAATGTCTATATTTCTCTGGATTTGTTCTTTTTGGTGATGTTCCCCTCTTGTGTTAAGTGGTGTTTGAGTCATTCCACCTGTCTATACTGAATTTTGTCTTTTTTATGACTTTAAAACCCGCAGTTTCAATGATTTATTTCATTCATATCCATAACATGCCATGTCCATATTCTAAAATATTAGGTGATGTATTTTTATTATTTATATTTGGGGTGCCTCTGCCTTCCCTACCCACTCGTATTCAATTTCACCGTGAAACAAGGGACAATTGTATCATCTGCCTAACGGAGACCTGGATGAAGGAGGGGATTACCGACGCAGCCATTGAGCCCACGGGTTTTTCCGCACACCGCGCGGACAGAACAAAGACTCTCTCCGGTAAGGATCGCGGAGGGGGGGTATGTATTATGATCAACAGGTCTTGGTGTAACCCAAGTAGTGTGCATACTCTCAAGTCGTTCTGTTCCCCGGACCTGGAGTATCTGATGTTAATGTGCCGACCATTTTGGCTACCTCGGGAGTTTACAGCGGTTATCGTGACTGTTGTTTACGTCCCCCCACAAGCCAACACGAACATTGCATTGAAGGAACTCTACGGGGTAATTAGCGTGCAGGAGTCGGCCCACCCGGAGGCTGCTTTTATTGTGGTGGGGGACTTCAACAGGGCGAACTTGAAGAAAGTTCTCCTGAAGTTTTACCAACACATAACAGGCAAGACCCGTGGTGAGAAGACGCTGGATCACTGCTACACCCCCTTCCAGGGTGGCTACAAGGCCCTCCTCCGCTTCCAGGCAGGCAGAGACTGAAGCAGCAACCAATCGCTGCGCGAGGTTCAACGCTGGTCGGGAAAAATCGGAATCCATGCTGCAGGACTGTTTTGAACACGCCTCGGACAACAACGTCAGTGACTACGCGTCCACAGTCGGTGGGTTTATCAAGAAGTGCATGGATGACGTTGTTCCTACTAAATCGGTTCGGATATACCCAAATCAGAAACCGTGGATTAACGGGGATGTTCGCACTGCACTGCATACGCGCGACGCCGCCTTCAACTGCGGTAGTATGGAGGAGTATAGAAGAGCCCGCTATGACCTCCGCAGGACCATCAACACTGCCAAGCGGGAGTATAGGAGCAGAGTGGAGGAGAAATTTGATAATCAAGACGTGAGGGGTATGTGGAAGGGGCTACAGACAATCACGGACTTCAGAGGGAGAACCAGCTGTGTAGAGAACTCCTCTACCTACCTTCCAGCAGAGCTGAACACATTCTTTGCTCGGTTTGATGTGAACGGCAGCCCACCGGAGTCAGCGCTGCCTGGGGAGACCAGCCTGCTGAGCATCTCAGAGGCCGATGTGCGCAGAGCCTTCAAGCGGGTGAACATCCATAAGGCAGCAGGCCCCGACGGCATCCCGGGGCGCGTCCTCAGAGCATGCGCTGACCAGTTGGCAGGAGTGTTTGCAGAGATCTTCAACCTCTCCCTGTCCCAGGCTGTTGTTCCCGCGGACTTCAAGATGTCCACCATTGTGCCTGTCCCCAAACACCCCAAGGTAACGTGTCTGAACGACTGGAGGCCCGTAGCCCTCATCTCGATTGTCAGTAAATGCTTCGAGAGGTTAGTTAAAGACTTCATTTGTTCCATGTTGCCTGACACACTGGACCCATGGCAATTTGCATATCGTCAGAACAGATCCACTGACGACGCAATTGCCGTGGCACTTCACACCGCCCTTTCTCACCTGGAGAGGAGGAACTCTTATGTGCGAATGCTGTTTGTGGACTATAGCTCAGCGTTCAACACAATAGTTCCTGCCAAGCTCGACACCAAGCTCCGGGGTCTAGGCCTGCACTCCACCATGTGCAGCTGGATACTGGACTTCCTGTCGGGCCGCCGCCAGGTGGTGAGGATGGGCAGCACTACCTCAGAGCCACTGACCCTCAACACAGGAGCCCCCCAGGGATGCGTGTTGAGCCCTCTCCTCTACTCCCTGTACACCCACGATTGCATGGCCATGCATAGCTCCAACGTCATCATCAAGTTTGCTGATGACACGACGGTGTTGGGACTGATCTCCGATGACGACGAGACAGCCTACAGAGAGGAGGTTGGATCACTGACACAGTGGTGCCAGGAGAACAACCTCGCCCTCAACGCCCAGAAGACCAAGGAGCTGATCGTGGACTACAGGAGGCAGAGAGGAGAGCACGCCCCCATCTCCATAGACGGGGTTGCAGTAGAGAGGGTCAGCAGCTTCAAGTTCCTCGGTGTGCATATCTCTGAGGACCTCAAATGGACCACACACACCACACACGTGGTGAAAAGGGCCCAACAACGCCTGTACTTCCTCAGACGTCTGAGGAAATTCAACATGTGCCGCCGCATCCTCCGTACATTTTACACTGGTACGATCGAGAGTGTTCTCTCAGGATGCATCACCGTTTGGTATGGGAACTGCACTGTACTCGAGCGCAGAGCGCTACAGAGGGTCGTGCGAACGGTCCAGGACATCGTTGGAGGGGAGCTTCCCTCCCTCCAGGACATTTACACCAGGCGGTGTGTGGCAAAGGCCAAATGCATAATCAAAGACATTAACCACCCCTGCCACAAACTGTACTCCACTTTACCGTCAGGCAGAAGATACCGTAGTATCAAGTGCCGCACAAACAGACTCAGGGACAGCTTCCATAGTCAGGCCATCAGGCTGCTGAATAAGAGCTGATCCTCGCGCTTTGCACACACTCAATTGTATTTGCAATTGTTTTGTAATTTGCACATTCATATCCAACTTGCACTATTCTGTATTGTATTTTTCCCAGTATGTTTGTATTTTGCACAGTCTATTATAATTGGTACTCACTTGCCCAGTTTAAATCTGTTTTACATAGGTACATTTTTGCACTGTTTCTTAGCTTATATTTTTTATTTATGTTTAATGTATACTTATAGTTTAAATGCTGCACCGTTTTTAGCTATTTTATTTATGTTCTACTTATAGTTTAAAAATATATAGTCTTACTGCTGTTTGCTGTCGGGCGTTTTCTGGCACAAGAATTTCACTCACCGTGTTATACTTGTATAATCTGTGATTGACAATAAAACCTTGAAACTTGAAACTTGAACTTGAAACTCCTGGGACTATGGGACAAAGTCATGAGTCCTTTTTGGCAGTAGAGCTCCCAGGCTGTTTAATGTAGTGTACCCGTTTCAAGGAAAAGGAAACCTTTGTGAATTCCACACAGATATAACATGAACGCTTTCGCATCATAAGTGTCAAGATGTGTTTTTATCTAAAAGTCAGCGGGGACTCAAAGTCCACTGTGCTGAATTAGATAAATTGTTATTTGCTGTATCTGAACTATAACTGTTATAACTGTGTAGCTGTATGTTACTGCTTAGAGCAGGGGTGGGTGTCCTGGAGGGCCGGTGTGTGAGGTTTTTGTTTCCACCCTGGAGTTAATTCACCATATACAAATGAGTTCACACATTGATTTGCCCACAGTCAAATGTTTCTTCTAAACAGTGTTCATCTGGCATTGTTATTAAATGTAGCCAAAAAGTTTACACAAATGATTGGGCTAAATAAAAGATTCAGAAGTAAGCATGAAATAGATAACCCCTGGCCAGGTGTGAAAAGAGAGAGAGTGTGTGTCTTCTAAACATAGAAACCCTTCTGTTCCCAGTAATCCAGGTGTGTAGAACAGTCTGTAACTCACATTACCAATCCACCCTGCAAAATGGTGTCTGCACATGTGCAAGGTGATATAGAGGCTGTGGGCGGGAGAAAGTGAAAATGTTTGTGTTTTATGAGGTGCAGTTTGAGGTTATAGGGTGTGGACTCTTCGCTGTCTATAAACAATGTTGCAATTAATTGTGAAGCCTTTAACCCTTTAACTGACACACTATGAAAAAATCAATAGAAAAAAGTATGTATTTGCTTCTTTTTTATTACTTGGGTCAATAATAACAAATAAAACTCCGCACAGAAAGGCCCCGGCCTGGATTCGAACCCGAGACCTTCTTGCTGTGAGGCGACAGTGCTATCCACTGCACCACCGTGCCGCCTACAAATATATATATATATATTTTTTTTTTACATACTTCAACCGAGTGTTAGAGATGACTGAGTCAGACATTAATGTCCTGGAACTGGACTTTTTGCTATCTGAAAATTCAGTCACAGTAGATTGTAAAATTATTAAAATACTTATTAGGTTCTATGTTCCAAATCTTTAGTAGGCAATGTTACCAAGAGGGCACCCGATTTCAGAATGAGCTAAATAGTTATATTTAGTTAGTTAGTTGCTCTCTGAACTGTTACTGTATATTTCTGCTTAGGATGTGGGAGCGGCATTCACATAGCCACAGTTTACAAGGTCAAGATAGCAGGGATAATCCTGATTGGTTTGGCAGAGACCTCTCCTGATTGGTGAACAAGCCTGCCTTGATATTTCACTGACAGATTGTTTTTTTTTCTTGCCAGTTTTGAAGCATTTGCAAAGTGTGTTTTTACACATACAGATTGTATTTTTACATTTGCAAGTTTGATTTATATTTGCATATATATACAGTATACTATATATATTTACATATACACAGACATTTGGCTGTATCTGCCACAAGACCCAGAAGATCTAACATGATGGCAGGAATAAGACTAAATGGGCACAGATAGGGGTGTTGTGAAGCAGAGTGAGATTGCATTTCAGGATCTGAGACTAATTAAAGTTGGTCAAATGGAGATTGATTATATTGATATTATATTGATTATATGTGTAATATCGAGTGCTTGTACACATCTGTCTGTGAAGGCACATCTCTCACCATCTTTTACTGTGTGAGAAACCTACACTGTGAGTACCATTAGCTAAGAGGATCACTGAGAGACAGACTGACTCCAGAACAGCTGAAGCTGCATTTGCAGTCTTATGTCTCTCCTTCCTGACATGCTTGTTTTATGTTTCCATAGAGCACAGTATTTATGTTGACTTCCACACACCAGCAGATGGCAGTGTTGAGCTGTCAAGGTTTGAGCGGCTCCGATCAATTGGCTCAAATGTGACGTTGTTTAGGACAGGTTCGCTTCATCATCACTACACACTTTAGACTTTCATTTACATACTTTACTTAATCCCATTTGGCAGTCAATTACTTCACTGAAATGCAGGGATATTTTCAAGGATAAAAACACATCAGTCTACAATAATGAAAGACAAAAGAATAGGCTGAGAGAAAGCATTTAACTCCACGCATGAACTCATATGCTAATCAGTGGAATTAAACACACCTGTTTTTGAATTCAAAGCAGGAAGGCCATTGCCAGCGCTGCTGAAGACCTAGACATGGGGCAACTCTGAAACGTGAAATGAGCGCCACCATCTTGCTGTGCTCTCCTGATCTCCTGCGCGGTCCAGACAGCAGGTCTACAGTCTCCACAGAGTCCCTGTGTGAGTGCTGCTTTGGTTAAAGCAAGCGTGTGTGTGTGTGGGGGGGGATTATAGGTAACTCCGAGTTACCAGAAAAGAGAATACTTCAGTTTTCACAATGTCCTACGAGCTCATTAGCTAAAGTTCTTGTTTCCTCCGTGTCCGTAGTTGATTTTCACACGGAGCCAGTAGGTAATGGGGTGGCTGGCTATGCAGTCGTTTAGCTTGGTAGCAATATGTGTGAATCTCTGTGTTTGGTGTCATTATTATACTGCTATGACACAATGCCTAGACCCTGATCGACTTTCATCAACTACTATGTGATGTCACACCCCCCCCCCCTTGAAGTTCTTATTGCTGGGGGGCACCTTGTTCCTGGTGACACTGATCGCCATGAGAGACACCAGCACCGCCCCCCAACCCGGTGGAGCCTTGGTTCTCAGAACTGACCAATGAGAAGGGCCAGCTGGTGGGGTCAGGTTGTGGGCGTGGTCAGAGGTGCGTTCGGCAACCTCCAGATCAGGGCCCGTTGCCCCCCCCCCCTATCATGGACCCCTGGGTTGCCCCAGAAACAGCACCTCCCCCTGCAGGGTGGTCGAGCTCAGGCCCCACATGGAGAGCCCCCAGGACCCCAGAGCTAGCTAAATCATACAACTCCGAATTTTTTTTACTTGCCTACCTCCACCCCCCCTCTTCAGGAGGACAACTTTATTGTTTACATTAAAAAAACTTTATTTACTTATTATTATTATTTCATATTTGTATTTCATTTCTATTTTTTTTCTTCTCCTTTTTACCTTCTTTTTTTTATTCTTTTATTATTATTATTATTATTATTATTATTATTATTATTATTATTCCCAAGATTTCTATTTAACATGGTAGCTAAACTGACAAAAAAACAGTCTTCAGTTTCCATCAGTTACCCTTCTAACTATAATTCCAATGACTTCATGAACTCGTTTACTGATAAGATTGAGACAATCAGAGAACAAATTATGAAAATGACTCCAATATCTAGCACTCCAACTCCCGAGATAGCACAGGGCTATCAGGAGCAGGGTTGCGTAGAGACCCTTGAGTTTTTCACTCCCTTGGATCTGGACAAATTTAGTAAACTGGTCCTCCAAATCATCTACATGTCTGTTAGACCCCATACCAACGAAGCTTATTAAAGAGCTTTTGCCTGTGCTAGGCCAGCCCATGTTAGATATCATAAATACATCCCTATTATTGGGTTGCGTACCTAGGTCTTTAAAAGTGGCAGTAATCAAGCCTCTTCTAAAGAAACCAAATCTTGATCCTGTTAATCTGAAGAACTATAGGCCCATTTCAAATCTGCCCTTTTTGTCAAAATTTTAGAGAAATCTGTAGCTCAACAATTAACTGCTTTCCTAAAAACTAACAATCTATATGAAACACTACAATCAGGTTTTAGACCAAACCATAGCACTGAGACGGCACTTATTAAAGTTGTAAATGACTTACTGTTAGCATTGGACACTGGTTGTGTTTCTATTCTAGTGCGCCTTGACATAAGTGCTGCTTTTGACACTATTGACCTCCAGATTCTCCTTCATAGGCTAGAAAACCTGATTGGTTTGCGTGGACGGGCACTCTCATGGCTTAAATCATACTTATCAGACAGGTTTCAATTTGTGCAATTAGATCAAGAGTTCTCTGACTACTCTCAGGTTAAATATGGTATTCCACAAGGCTCAGTGCTGGGACCATTACTGTTCTCATTATACTTGCTACCACTGGGTAATGTTATTCGTAAACATGGTGTGCATTTCCATTGCTATGCAGATGATACACAGCTGTACATATCAATGAAACCAGGTGAAATACTTAAACTCACTCAATTAGAGGCTTGTATCTCTGATATAAAGAATTGGATGACAGTACATTTCCTGTTTTTAAATTCAGATAAAACAGAGATGATGGTTTTGGGCCCCCAAAAATTAAGGAACAAGTTGGATCTGCAGTTAAATGCAGGTGATTGCATAGTTACATCAAGTCTTATGGTTAAGAACCTTGGTTTTATTATTGATCAGGACCTTACATTTGACACTCATATTAAAAACACTTCCAGAGTAGCTTTCTTTCACCTAAGAAACATAGCTAAAATTCCGCACATTCTGTCATTAGAGGATACAAAAACCTTGATGCATGCTTTTGTCGCATCGAGGCTAGACTATTGTAATGCCTTATTATCCGGCTCCTCTAGTAGCTCTCTAAACAGTCTTCAACTAGTACAGAATACAGCGGCACGTATTTTGACTAGATCCAAGAAGTATGAGCACATTACTCCAGTGTTAGCATCACTACATTGGCTTCCTATTAAATATCGGGCTGATTATAAAGTACTGTTGCTAACTTTTAAAGCAGTAAACGGACTAGTTTTGTGACAATTCTATTGTGAAAAGCGCTATACAAATAGATTTGATTTGATTTGATTTGATTATTCCCAACCCTCTGCCACTCTAATTGCCTCCCATTTTTCCTGATACTCATATAATCCACTTTCTTGTGCCATACAGCACTCAATTTTTAAAAATGTTTCATAAAGTTCTTGCAGCTTTTGCTTCTTCTTTCGTATATCATCAGATGGCCAGCTCAGTGTCGTGTAGCCACGCCCTCGTCTCCGGTCCTACGTCGAAAAGGCCAGCTTCTGAGGGTGGGCTGTATAGGGGGCAGCCGGTGATTATGTGCTCGGCAGTCTGTTCAGGCTCGCCTCACTCGCAGCTTTTGCGATTTGAGATGTGATTAGCATGTTGTTGTTGTTGTTTTTTTTTCAATTCTCCGAACACAAACCCTAAACCTACACACCATAACCCTAACCCCTAAAACCTACACTATAACCCTAACCCCTAAAACCCTAATCCCTAAACCTAAACACCATAACCCTAACCCCTAAACCTACACCATAACCATAACCGTAAGTTACGATGGTCAGTTTTGCGCATTTGATGTCATGCGTACTTCACATCTTTGTCCTCTGCATGGGTGGCATCTAGCCTCTACCTACCCATTGAAATGTAAACCACACAGGCTCTTCCCCTCATTGCCAGTAGCAGAATACATTTCCATTAGTGCTGGTACTTGTCCAATGAAAATTACATTTCTGTTTGGTCAGTGGAATATATTTAATTTAATTTAGGATTTTTGCTGCTAATTTTTGCATTGGAGCCCTGACTAAATCAACTCTGACTTCTGAGTAAATCATCCAAATGTAATCTGTATAGGTGCTCTGTAAATGAATACATAACTGTTGTCTGTTTGTGTCTGTAGGTCTGCTGCTGAGGAGCTTTGAAACGAGGGGCCCAACGCCACGAGAGACACGATTAGCCCGCTGAGCTAAAGACCCGAGTCCCCACACTCACGTGTTAACGCACGTATCGGAGCTCCGCTACACTCTCCCCCTCAGAACTCCTGCAGCAACAACCACAGCCTGACCGACAGGCATCAGTCACAGAATCCGAGTCACGGGACCAGTTTATGTACCCGACTCAAACTGGTGTCATCTACATATAGAGAGAGAGAGTCTTTGGCTGAGGATGCAGCTTGAAGCACAGGAGAGGACACAGGGCTGGTTTGTTGTTGAGTTTATTCTGGTAAAAACAATGACGGGGCGATTAGGACACATGCGTGAACAAGGCGCTCTCTCCCGCTCTCTGTATGAAATGGCATGCAGCTAACACCTTGCCAGCATGCTAGATTAGCTAGTTCATACAACTCGGAAAACTGTCATAATTAACATATTTCACGTTGTTTAAACAGCACCATACAAACGTAATTGTATTTAAAAAAATCGGAACTTATACATATATCTACTTACAAAACATAGATCAACAGTAACAGTGCTCTGCACAGTACAAAATAATGTATATCAACGTTACGAATTCAAAGTAAAACAATTTTATTTTGGTAATTTGTTTTAAGCTTAAAAGGGTGGCCAGGAGATTATATATACTTTTTGAATACTACAGATCATGCAGTAGTGTGTAAACAACAGTCTACCACATGGGGGCAGTGCAGAGCAGTATTTCGCGTGGAATCGCACTCAAATTCAAAACTAATTCTGTTATTTGGCAGACGCTTTTACTCAAAGCAACTTGCAGAGACTGCACTAATATGGCTAGAGATCATCGCTACGGTTACGAACAGTAAGCGACGGTCTATTCGTCGCCGTTGCCGCATTCAAAGAGAGCTTGCTCACTTCGCTCTAAAGCTACTCAATGTTTAAACTGCTGCCTGTGTCTGTGAGGAGGGATGCAGGCAACACCATCCTCATCGCATGAGGTTCATGGTTCTTCTCCGACTGGGAGAATAATTAATTCCATTAATTAATTCATACTATACATATAACGGGTCCCATGTTTGAAAAAATAAAAGGTTTACAGTTGAAATTTACATACAAATAAAATGCATGGATATGCTTGTTTAAGACCCTCAAGAACAGCAAAAAGTTACTGATACTCAACTTGTGTTTGACACACATTCCTTATTTTTTTCTGTGATAGATACAGTAAGGCTGATGTCTTTGGAAATAAAAAGCACAAAATATCTACGAGTCGCGGCCTGGCGGATAGCGTAGCGGTCTAACGCACCACACTTTGGCTGATCCGGTGTGGTGTGCGCTGCCTGTCAGGGATGCGGTTCGAAACCTGTGTCTCTACCAGACCGGCCCTGGTTGTCAGCCCAATCGGAGGCGGCATCCGGGGGAGGGGGGAGGGTGAGCTGGCATGAGTCCGTCGAGGAGCAGGAAAAAGGCGTCTGTGGTAGAATTCCGTCTCGGAAGAGGTGGATAAATTCGGCCCGGAAATAATGTCTTGCCCCAGAGGAAGGGCGGCGGACTCGTGGGGGAGGGGGAATTGAGATAAATACAGCGTATAATTGGCAACCAAATTGGGAGAAAAGCAGGGGAAAAATTAAAAATAAATGTAAAAAAATATATAAATATCTACGAGTCAACTGGCAATAACTGGTAGGTTGTTTCTTTTGGGGGGGGGCGGAGAATTGTTAATGAGATCTCCTTCAATTGTTGATATCAACAGAGCTTCTAAGATGAAAGCGTCTAGGATCCAGGTGACACATGTCCGTTTACAACGGTCTCCCTTCCAGCGATACCACCACGTTCCCTCCCAACTTGTTTGCCAAGGTGGAGCGGTCCTGAATCTCATCTAAACTTTTAACTTGCCATTCGTGTTTAATACCGGTGAAATTCTTTTTGATGGCATATTTACAGCTGGCATATATCATCTTGCTTGTTTCAGGAGCCCCTTCGGGTGCCCAAAACACAAACACCAGATCTTCTTTCATGGTTTCCTTTGTTTCGTACATGGCGTCGTACAAGCCGTACCGGCAGTCGTTGAGGGGCAGGAGCTTGACGAAGCAGGCGTAGGGGTCCTCCACGGACTCCCCGATGTCGCCCAGCAGGATCTGTTTGCCCTCCTCCACGATGATCTTCTTCTTGTCCTCGCTCAGGCAGAAGAGCACTGCCTTCTTGCGCTTCTTCACCTCGTGGGAGGACGACAACTTCCGCACCTTCATGTCATTGAAGACCTTGATAACTTCTTCGTGGACTGAGACGCCAGCTGCAATCTTGTTTTGTGATGGGGTCAACGGAACACTCACAGTGTCCTCTTCCACTTCCCACTCTGCCTCACTCACTACAGAACTCCTTGTTCCGTATCCAGATGATCCTGAACCCACTGTCTTACTCAGCCACTGTGACACCTTCTGTTTGGATCTTTCATGAGCCGATTCATATCCCCACTCAGAGCTGCCTGCTTCAGAGGGAGAACCTCCACTCACTGAAACACAACAACAACAACAAGGCCTTTACACTACAAGTCAACTACACTGTATTCTCTAAGATAGCTAAGAGTCTTTCTCTTGTGTTCTCTAAAGTGTTGACAATACTAAATCTGCCTGTGTAAGAAAACGAGATGAATACATTTGACTTTTTCACACAAAGTAACTGAAAAAAATGATATAGTTATGTAAATGTAATATATGTTTGCTAAGCTGACTTGTATACCACATTAGCACTTGATTAAAAAGGTGAACTAAGTGTATGTGCACCACAGTTAGAACAGTCATATTGTAAATACTCTGCACATTGTTCAGTTGTGTTCTCAAAAAGAGGAGGAGAGGTGATGGACTTTTAATGTACAGCTGAACTGTAAAATAAAATCTATACTGTAAAAGGTAATGAAAATAACTCACTAGAAGGGGGGCGTAATTCAAAGCTGTTCCTCCTCTTCCTGACTGGCAGTGTGGATCCCTCTGTCTCTGAATCGACCACAACCGTCGCCATCCCCTCTATCAGCTCCTCCTCTCTTCTGCTCCATTCCTCCTCAATCTTCTGTCTCAGCTGCTTTTCGTCAACTTTATCTCCTTTAAACCACTGTTTAAACCCCTCATCACTCTCTTCTATGGTGAAGTGATCACCTCTGTTCCTGGCCACCATCTCCTCAATCTTCTCCAGCAGCTCTGTGACCTGAGTGCCATCACCCCTGTTCTTATTGTTGAGAACATGATACCTGTTCCCACATTTCTCTACAAGCCACTGGAGGGCATTCCCTTCTGTCTCAATGTGCTGCTCAATGGTTGTGTCTCCCAGCCAGTCTCCCCTGGTGAACAGCACTATAGTGTGTCTCCAGACTCTCTCACTGAGAAGCTCCAGGTGTTGCTCCACTGATCTTCTGCATTCCGCTGTGAAGAGTGAGTCTGCCTCAATGATCAGGAAGAGAGCGTAGGGTCCCGGGGGACACAGAGACACACTGCGCACAATCTCCTGTTTATCCAGCTCTCGAGTGTCCTTCACTGACCAGGTGCTCCACCAGCCTGGTGTGTCAACCACAGTGACCTGCCTCCCAGCTACTTCACCCTGTCTCTTCACACACTGTGCAGTTCTTATTCCAGACTCAAACTCCTCTCTGCCAAGGATGGTGTTTCCTGCTGAACTCTTCCACTCTCTCTCCACCCCAGCAGCACAATCCTCAGCTCTGAGAGACGGTATTCCTCCTGTCAGAGAGAAAGAACACAATATATTCCTCATCAGGAGTGTTAACAGACACTCAGCTCTAAAATGAACTGCTCTCTGTAAGTGTGGAGTGGTGTGGATTAGTAGTGAAGTCCTGGTTAACTCCTTACAGTGGACACAATTGGGATGTTGTATATAGTCTGCAGACAGGCGGTAATCCAGTTTGAGATTACATTTCAATCAGCATTTTACCATATCCTGTTGAATAAATGTAATAAAGTGTAAGACTAAGAACCACATATTTAATCCTCTAAAGTTATCATTTTAAGATTGAATGATAATCACAAAATAGAGTTGGGAGGTGGAGGAAGTTTCCCATTTATATATCTATCTGTTTACTGTGTCTCTGCTTGAAGTATTTTACGGCTATATTGTGATCTATTACAGTTTTTTACGATCGCTATAAAGCATTTTTCAATACTTTTAACACTTATCCTAAACTCTTAGCGCACCAACACACCTACCACACACAATTGGCAAAACGGTTAATTTCATGTTCAAAATCATACATTGTAAACTAAACACCAACACAAATTTTCTAAATACAAGAATACACTAACACAATACACTAAGTCTACCAAAACACTGCAAATATGTCTCAAAATCAAATAATTCTTCCAAACACTAACACATGTTCTCTTCCAACAGGAACATTTAGTCAATCATAGCACAATGTCATAAAAAACACTAACAGCAGATGGAATTACAGAAACTGCATTACTTTACATGTGTCAGTTCAACCCGTATACAATAGACAATATATTGTATTGAACATAAATTGTCTTTTGCACTGCAGTTTATTTTGAGGCCTCTCTACATTTTTCTTATGTTGGGTTTAGTAAATGCATGCATTTTGTTTCTTTTTTTTGCAAACATTCAATACCAAAAGTGAATGACCCATCTCAGAGTAGCTTTATAGAATGTACAGTTTATGAAAAAGAAGACAGTAAGTGACAGAATTGCTGCATTAAAGGCTTTATTTGCAACGGGAAATGACTGCAAGAGAACAAAAATATGCAATATAGCTGCTGGTCACCATTGTGTGAAAATACAAAATATACAAACAGAAAAAGGCACAGAAGAAATAAAAAAAGAAAAATACAAACTCCTCTTCTAATCTGCCCGGTCTTCTGCATTTGGCTACATGTTCTCATCCACATCACACCTTATATCTTCTCTGGCAAGGCACCTTGGGAAGAATATTTTGACATGCCTTATCCACCCCTGGCAGTGTTCAGCTGTGATGTCTTGGCATGCAGCATCCATTGCATCCAGGAGGGACATTTGGTCGTGTGGACGATGATCGAAAACCTTCCATCTCCAGGCTGAAAAAAAACTCCTCAATGGGGTTGAGGAAAGGGGAGTAAGGGGGCAAGGAAAAGGGACATCATTCTTGCATGGGCATCAAACCAGGCTGTGACTGCACGGGAATGGTGGAATGCCACATTGTCCCATGTGATCACATATATTGGCAAGTGGTCCCCCACCTGTCCACTTTGATGCGCTCACTGTTCCTTTCAAAAGGAACTTTATGCAGTTGTTTCATTCGGACCCTGTGTTTAGCCAGAGTCTGAGAAATGGATGCTATGCTGATTCCTTCAATATTCCCAAAGACAAGGTTGTCCTCTAAAACTCTGGCCTGAATTTCCTTCAGTTTTATCTCATTGTCAGCAATCACCATGTTGACAATGGCAAGCTCCTGTTGTTTATTTAGGAGCTGTCCTCTGCCCCCTGAGGGAGGTAGACATTGAATCCTTAGAGGAACAAAGGATTACAGTTACATATTAGGGACTGGAGGCATACAATTACTGTAATACATGGTAAAATTATTTACACTGTGCAGTAGGAGAAGCCCTTATACAATATCCTACCTGTTGGTTTCTCGAAAAATCCGGAAAAACGGATGACACTGTGTCCCGGCTGAGATTTGGCTGTACTCGTTCACCAGCCTCTCTGAATGATAGTCCATGGTTAATGACATGGTCTATGATGGTAGCTCTTATCTCATCTGTTACCCTAGCTCTGGCCCTTCTTTGAGCGCCACCACACATTCTAACTCCTGTCCCTCTACCTTGTCCTCATGCAGCCATTCCTCTCCCTTGTCCTTGTCCAACTCCTCTCCCTCGTCCTTGTCCAACTCCTCTCCCTTATCCTGGTCCAGCTCCTCTCCCTTGTCCTGGTACTCGTCTTCCTCTCCCTCATCCAGCCATTCTTCTTTCTCTCTTTCTGTTGCTCTATATTGTTCTTTGTCCACACAAGATCAGCCCAAAGAGGTCCCCTTTTTATACTATATGGTCATGCGATTGAAAGAGCCTCAACACTTGAGTATGTTTCCTAGACGGGAATCAGCTGTGATTGATCTATTTGCATATCTTCAATCAGCTGTTTCTCAATAGCAATGAAAAAAAATACAGGACATATATTTGTGTTTCAATCTACAATGTGAAATGCTGTTCACTTCAACTTTAGCCTATACGTTAGGTTTAGAACATGAGGTTATCTGTTCTGACATACAGTGTGAAAGCATTTGTAAATTTGGCAGTAAAAATCCATTGTTTTGGTCTTGGTTGAGCTTGTGTGTAAAAGAAGTTCAAGCATTTTTAAAATGTGTTAACTGTATGCATTTTGTGTCAAAGGAACAAGAAATGTGTTAATTGTATAGCCCACACAGACTGATGTTGTGCTAACTGTGTTAAGAGTTTTGGAAATGTGACTACAGAACTGAAAAAAGGTTGATAGCAATTGTAAAAAACTGTAATTGGCCACTCTAAACTACTCATATATAACTAGATTTCAGACAGATATTTGCGTGCATTTAAGCATGGTTTTCTCTGCCTGTCTCATGCTAAGTGCTTTTCTCGACCGCCTGAATGAAATGGACAGTATAAAAAAGAAAACAAATTCTGGCATTAATACACAGAGGCTTTAACCGCTGCAGTGTCTGTGCCGAGGCGGTAGCATAAAATAAATGGAAAATATGTTATCAGTGAAAAAACTGTTTCATTCATTTAAAGAATTGACTTCATCAGCTGCAGTCTGTTTCATACTTCTCACACGGCGTGCGCTACCAGATTCGGCGTTCTTGTGGATGTAGAGGCGGCAATTTTGTTCATTTGGACGCACCACCGCGGCGACCCGCTGTCTCTGAAAGGCGAGTGACTGAGAGATTGCAAATAATTTTTAACGTTAGATTGTAGCTAGCCTACGTAGATAGCCTGTTTTATGGTGTAAAATTGTAGTGTAGGATAACACCAGTTCATTAGATTTTCAGCTTGACAATGCAGAAGATATCGTCATTTTTTTTAAAGAGGCCCAGGATAGAAGAGGAGGAGAGGTGATGAACCAAGACTATTTAGATACAGACTATCATAGCTCAGAATCTGATACAACTTGTCATCTATCTCAGTGATTCCCAACCTGTCAGGCGCCTATCATTGTGATCGATTGTTACCAATATTGACTTTGGTCAGATTTTTCACGGAGGAAGGCTAATTTATCTCGGCCACTAGCCTCGCTTGCCAGGCTCGGAGCGCGCGCCTCGCATCGTTTTTTTCTCCACTCGAGTCTCGCAACATCCCAGCTCTCCTCTGTCTCGAGTTAGGTTATACACATTATAGCCAGTGACAAGTTTATTCCTTCATTCCACGAACAGATCTAGCTAGCAAGCATGGCCGTATTTACCATTGAGGACACCGAGGTCATGACTTCGGTATTTTTCCTGAGTCTGAGTTGTATTTTTTTACATTCTGACTCAGTGTAATACTGAATAAAAGTGGTGAACTACTGGACATAAAATGACTTCACTTCGGAATAGCAAAGATTTTGTACAAAGCCAAGATTACCGCTTGCTCGCCTGATCACCGTCATCGTCATTAATTCTGTGTGTGTGTGGTGGTGAAGTGGACCCGTCCCGAACAGGCGGATCTCGTCGTTACTACAAAATCTTTGCTCAGCAAAGAGGACACAGTGACGCTTGGGACGACTTTGCTGCACAGCGGGAGTTGTAACTCAGACCGCTGATCTGAAGCCAAGCGAAGCATGATGTCGGTGTAGAGATCTCTCACATTATAAAAAAGTTGACTGTTTGTATTATAACCAGATTCATGCTATTCATCTCCAGAGATCATCTATCCATAGCTACTTTGTGTGTAGTTTTGTGTCTCTAACCAAACGTAGCCGTCTCTGTTTAGCTGACTGTTACACAAACCACTTTTTAGTCAGACTACAGTGGTGATAGGCTAATTTACACTAACGTTAGTTAACATAGCATATATTGACAGTGGTGATTGGCACAAAGATTGGTACATTTTCAGTGGCCATTCATAAGATCATTACAGTCTACTACTCTTGCAGTGAATTAGCTCAGAGGGTAGAGTGATTACATAACATATTTCTTAGTCACATTTCTCGAGGCGAACCCCCCTAGAGGGGCTAGGTCATGACCTCAGTAATTCTCTACTCCTGGATACAGCCCTGCTAGCAAGTGATACATTATCAATTTATTTACCTCTATACACCACCCCATAAAAAAGGGCTTAGGCAGTTGTGAGGTGGAGGAAGTTTCCTGTTTAGATATCTGCCTGTTTACTGTGTCTGCGCTGGAAGTTTATTTATATGGAAGTTTAATGAAGTATTTTATGGCTATATTGTGATCTATTAATTGGCCACTCTAAACTACTCATATCTAAATTTCAACAAGATAGTTGACTGCATTTAATGTTGAGATAGTGAATTATGTTGAATTACATTTTTACATTTTGAGGCATTATTTTCAATGATTGGTTATAAACTCCAAATCTTATTGTAGTTTCCTTTACATTGAGACACCCCACTAGTGCAGTGACCCCCAGCTGTTCTCTCTGTCTCCCCAGGTCACAGTGAGTGGGTGAGCTGTTCATCCCTCTGAAACAGAGAGAGTCCAGCCCACTCTCACACTCAGGACTCCAATCCATTAAAGAACTAACCTTTAAACAGCGCTCTGAGAGCTTTCCTCTGTTTCTGCACCTTCGTCATCCTCTGTTTCACTCTTTCTTCCACTGTCCTCCTCTTCTCTTCCACCTCCTGTAAGAGCATTCTCTCCATTTCATAGTGACAGCCACCATGTCCTGCCACCATCTCCTCTATCTTCTCCAGCAGCTCTGTGACCTGAGTGCCATCACCCCTGTTCTCATTGTTGAAAACATGATACCTGTTCCCACATTTCTCTACAAGCCACTGGAGGGTCTTCCCTTCAGTCTCAATGTGCTGCTCAATGGTTGTGTCTCCCAGCCAGTCTCCCCTGGTGAACAGCACTATAGTGTGTCTCCAGACTCTCTCACTGAGAAGCTCCAGGTGTTCCTCCACTGATATTCTGTTTTCCTCTGTGAATGATAAGCTCACATCAATGACCAGGAAGAGAGCGTAGGGTCCCGGGGGACACAGAGACACACTGCGCACAATCTCCTGTTTATCCAGCTCTCGAGTGTCCTGGACAGAAAGGTACCACCAGCCTGGTGTGTCGACCACAGTGACCTGCCTCCCAGCTACTTCACCCTGTCTCTTCACACACTGTGCAGTTCTTACTCCAGACTCAAACTCCTCTCTGCCCAGGATGGTGTTTCCTGCTGAACTCTTCCCACTCCATCTCCCCCCTAGCAGCACAATCCTCAGCTCTGAGAGACGGTGTTCCTCCCCTGTCAGAGAGAAAGAACACAATATATTCCTCATCAGGAGTGTTAACAGACACTCAGCTCTAATATGAACTGCTCTCTGTAAGTGTGGAGTGGTGTGCATTAGTAGTGAAGTCCTGGTTAACTCCTTACAGTGGCTACAAATGGGATGTTGTATATAGTCTGCACAGAGACGGTACTCCAGTTTGAGATTACATTTCAATCAGTGTTTTACCATATCCAGTTTAATACATATAGTAAAGTATAAGACAAAGAACCAGATATTTAATAATGTAAAGTTATCATTTTAAGATTTAATGATCATCACAAAATAGAGTGAGGTGGAGGAAGTTTCCCATTTAGATATTTGTCTGTTTACTGTATCTCTGCTTGAAGTATTTTATGGCTATATATGTGATCTATGAATTGGCCACTCTAAACTACTCGTATACAGTATAACTAGATTTCAGACAGATATTTGCGTGCATTTAAGCAGGGTTTTCCCCGCCTGTCTAATGCTTAAGAAGGCTGCTTAAGTGTTTTCCTCGACCGCCTGAAAGAAATGGACAGTATAAAAAATAAAACAAATTCTGGCATTAATACACGGAGGCTTTAACCGCTGCAGTGTCTGCTACGAGGCGGTAGCATAAAATAAATGGAAAATAGGCTATCAGTGAAAAAACTGTTTCATTCATTTAAAGAATTGACTTAATCAGCTGCAGTCTGTTTCATACTTCTTACACGGCGTGCGCTACCAGATTCGGCGTTCTTGTGGATGTAGAGGCGGCAATTTTGTTCATTTGGACGCACCACCCCGGTGACCCGCTGTCTCTGAAAGGCGAGTGACTGAGAGATTGCAAATAACTCTTAACGTTATATTGTAGCTAGCCTACGTAGAATTTTATAGTGTAAAATTGTAGTGTAAGATAACACCAGTTCATTTGATTTTCAGCTTGACAACGCAGAAGATATCGTCCTTTTTTAAAAGAGACCCAGGATAGAAGAGGAGGAGAGGAGACGAACCAAGACTATTTAGATACAGACTATCATAGCTCAGAATCACATACAACTTGTCATCTATCTCAGTGATTCCCAACCTGTCAGGCGCCTATCATTGTGATCAGGGCTGGACTGGCTATATAGTCTACCGGGCAAATGCCCGGTGGGCCGGTCTAGTTTTGGGCCGGTAGGGCCTCGGTAGGGCCGGTAGAATCATTTTATATATATTATACCACGGACCGGGTGTTCCGAGGGGCGCAATAAATTTTTCGCGCATATAAACGAACTGGTCTCAGCTTCTTTTCGCGCAGCACCCCCCCGGTCGACAGAAAATGCGGCGCTCGCACCGGGTGCCGGGCCGGTCTGAGCGCGAAATGGCAGGGCCGATTTTTTCTCCCAGTCCAGCCCTGATTGTGATCGATTTTTACCAATATTGACTTTGGGCAGATTTTTCACGGAGGTAGGCTAATTTATCTCGGCCACTAGCCTCGCTTGCCAGGCTCTGAGCGCGCGCCTCGCATCGTTTTTTTCTCCGCTCGAGTCTCGCAACATCCCAGCTCTCCTCTGTCTCGAGTTAGGTTATACACATTAGCCAGTGACAAGTTTATTCCTTCATTCCACGAACAGAGCTTGCTAGCAAGTATGGCCGTATCTACCATTGAGGACACCGAGGTCATGACTTCGGTATTTTTCCTGAGTCTGCGTTATATTTTTTTACATTCTGATTCAGTGTAATAGGGGAGACCGGGGTTGGTTGGCTCAGGGGTTGGTTGGCACACAGGTCATCACCAGCCCCCCAAGGGGAAATGTCACAAAAATTTAACATTAAAATGTTTGCTCTCTTTACCTGCACTCATTCATTCTGTCAAAAACATTTGAAGGTCACTAAGTGTTGAGATGAGCACAACTTTGACATTTTGTATGGTCAAAATTAAAAAATGGTCCCCCCACTAAATATATTATAAAACTGTGTTAGATAGAGATATTGACATTATATTATTTTTAGTTAATAGAGAGAGGAATCAGCTACATTTTGATAGAAGATTTGAAAGGTTGTGATGAGTCATGCTAGCTAGCTGACATCATATTAGCACAGAGATGTGTCCTAATGAGAGTGGGGTTGGTTGGCACACTGACTTTGGGGTTGGTTGGCACATGTGTCAATGGTGTGCCTGGACCAAGTGGTCTCTCTGCTGGCACTGGGAGAGGTCTCCCCACCCCACAGGAGCTGCGGCCTTTCCCTAAGGCAGGGAATAGGAAGGTTGGTGGTGCTGTCAGGAGGAAAACCGCCATCCTGACAGACAAACCAGTCAAAAGAGATCTAGAGGAGCAAAAGGCTAACACTAAAAAGAGGCTCTTTGTAGAATTTGTTCTGAATTGAGTAGTTTGTGGTTATAGTTGTGCTGCTGTGCTAATGTTACATGGTGCACCTTTTAAATTATTAAGTTTATAATTGTTACAAAATTATTCAGTGTTTTATTTGTTGTTCTTATAAAGTCCATCCATCCATCCATCCATTATCTAAGCCGCTTATTCCTGGTCAGGGTCGCGGGGGGCTGGAGCGTATCCCAGCATGCGTTCCGGGCGAGAGGCAGGAATACACCCTGGACAGGTCGCCAATCCATCGCAGCTTATAAAGTCCAAAGACATAATTAATGAAACATTATTAGTGAACTGATAAAAAAATATTATTTGGTTAAAAAATGGGCAGATATTATATTGAATGTTTACATTTCCTGGTTCTGGTTCAAATTGTTTCTATTTGTTGCTTCATTCTTTGTACTGATAGCATTTTAACATTGTGCCAACCAACCCCAAAGCGTGTGCCAACCAACCCCGTGTTGGGGCTGGTTGGCACAAGTGCACAACATGACTTTAATCACGAATCACGTAATTGAAGAAAATATTTGTTGACATTGAAATATATGTATTTATAGCTGAGACCTTAACCTTTCATTTGCTACTAGTTAGAATATCCTCACATAAAATATGCCAGAGAAATACGGCAGAGTGTGAAAAGTGTGCCAACCAACCCCGGTCTCCCCTACTGAATAAAAGTGCTGAACTACTGGACATAAAATGGTTTCACTTCGTTATAGGAAAGATTTTGTACAAAGGCCAAGATTACCGCTTGCTCGCCTGATCACCATCGTCATTAATTCTGTGTGTGTGTGGTGGTGAAGTGGACCCGTCCCGAACAGGCGGATCTCGTTGTTGCTACAAAACATTTGCCCAGAAAAGAGGACACAGTGACGCTTGGAATGACATTGCTGCACAGCGGGAGTTGTAACTCAGATCGCTGATCTGAAGCCAAGCGAAGCATGATGTAGGTGTAGAGATCTCTCACATTATAAAAAAGTTGACTGTTTGTATTATAACCAGATTCATGCTATTCATCTCCAGAGATCATCTATTCATAGCTACGTTTTGTGTAGTTTTGTGTCTCTAGCCAAACGTAGCCATCTCTGTTTAGCTGACTGTTACTCAAACCACTTTTTAGTCAGACTGCAGTGGTGATAGGTTAATTTAGGCTAACGTAGCATACATTGACAGTGGTGATTGGCACAAAGATAGCTACATTTTTGTGTACATTTTCAGTTGCCATTCATAAAATCATGACAGTCTACTACTCTTGTAGTGAATTAGCTACAAGGGTAGAGTGATCACATAAAATATTTATTAGTGACATTTCTCGTGACGAACCCCCCTAGAGGGGCTAGGTCATGACCTCAGTAATTCTCGACTTCTGGATACAGCCCTGCTAGTAAGTGATACTTTATCAACTTATTTACCTCTATATACCACACCCCCTCCGCCCCTGCTTGAAGTCTTTTACGGCTATATTGTGATCTATTAATTGGTCACTCTAAACTACTCATATCCAACTACATTTCAACAAGATAGTTGAGTGCATTTAAGGGTGAGATAGATAGTGAATTATGTTTAATTAAGTTTTTACATTTTGAGGCATTATTTTCAATGATTGGTTATGAACTCGAAATCTAATTTTAGTTTCCATTACATTGAGACACCCCACTAGTGCAGTGACCCCCAGCTGTTCTCTCTGTCTCCCCAGTTCACAGCGAGTGGGTGAGCTGTTCATCCCTCTGTAACAGAGAGAGTCCAGCCTGCTCTCACACTCAGGGCTCCAATCCATTAAAGAACTAACCTTTAAACAGCACTCTGAGAGCTTTCCTCTGTTTCTGCACCTTCGTCATCCTCTGTTTCACTCTTTCTTCCACTGTCCTCCTCTTCTCTTCCACCTCCTGTAAGAGCATTCTCTCCATTTCATAGTGACAGCCACCGTGTCCTGCCACCATCTCCTCTATCTTCTCCAGCAGCTCTGTGACCTGAGTGCCATCAGCCTTGTTCATATTGTTGAGAACATGATACCTGTTCCCACATTTCTCTACAAGCCACTGGAGGGCCTTCCCTTCAGTCTCAATGTGCTGCTCAATGGTTGTGTCTCCCAGCCAGTCTCCCCTGGTGAACAGCACTATAGTGTGTCTCCAGACTCTCTCACTGAGAAGCTCCAGGTGTTCCTCCACTGATCTCCTGTGTAACTCTGTGTATGATGAGCTCACATTAATGACCAGGAAGAGAGCGTAGGGTCCCGGGGGACACAGAGACACACTGCGCACAATCTCCTGTTTATCCAGCTCTCGAGTGGACTGGACATAAAAGTACATCCAGCCTGGTGTGTCGACCACAGTGACCTGCCTCCCAGCTACTTCACCCTGTCTCTTCACACACTGTGCAGTTCTTATTCCACACTCAAACTCCTCTCTGCCCAGGATGGTGTTTCCTGCTGAACTCTTCCCACTCCTTTTCCTCCCCAGCAGCACAATCCTCAGCTCTGAGAGACGGTGTTCCTCCCCTGTCAGAGAGAAAGAACACAATATATTCCTCATCAGGGGACCACTCATAACATTTATTCAGCTTGGAAACCTTGCAGACAAAAATTAAACACTGAATATGAAAAATATCTGTCCTGGAATCTAAATTTGGTTTAAGCCACATTTCACAGATTGCTTTATAGTCTGAAAGAAAAACATCTGTCAGTGAGAGGTTTCCATGGCATGTTTGGAAGTAGCGAATGGATCAGCGACACTTTCACAGCTTGATGGGTTGCTTCCATAGACAGTGTATTCAAGAGGTTTCCAACCACAGTGTAAAGAGACCAAGAGGTTACACAGCTACTGGTTCAGACTTTGGTAAATTCACATCTTGACTATTGTAACACTTTGCTTGGTTTACCAGCCTGTACTATGAAGCCACTGCAACTAGTCCAGCATGCCGCTGTGTTTCTGGTTTTCAAGCTACTGAAATTCACACTTATCACTGCACTACACACCACACTTACCTTAGTGGATTCCAAAATCTTTGCTAAACTTCCAAGTTTTCTATCATCTGCAAATGTAACTATTTTGTTAATAACACTGCCCACAGCACCTAGGTTACATACAATCCCACCTACATTTACTCTTTGTATTCTAAGTTGCAGCTATGTTTGGATGTACTATAGGCA
Organism: Aldrovandia affinis; assembly: GCA_029706075.1. Taxonomy (NCBI): domain Eukaryota; kingdom Metazoa; phylum Chordata; class Actinopteri; order Notacanthiformes; family Halosauridae; genus Aldrovandia; species Aldrovandia affinis. The sequence goes on from JAINUG010000870.1 coordinate 32,421, forward strand.
TATTTATTACCTCTTGTCTGGTAAAGCTCTCAGCAAAATAATTGCTTAGGGTATCAGCAATATCCTTATTATTATACACGTTTTATAATAATTCTTCATGCACTTAACCTTTTCCTTAACTTTCCATTTTCTACTGCAATATTGAAAAAAACACTTAGGATTACATTTAGCATCTTGGGCAATTTCCGTTTCAAAGAGCCTTTCAACTGCCCCTATTTTTATATATATTTTTTATATATATAGCCGCATATTACAATAATCTAACTTGTGTCTCTTTGAATTGTCTGTTTTATAAACTCTATATAGTCTCTTCTTTTGTTTCAAAATCTCCTGTAAAGATTTAGTCATTCATTGTGGAAACTGCTTTTTCAGGTAATTGTTTTCTTTTTGGGATAAATGTACACTGTGCATCATGAATAACATATTAAAATATTTACATTCACAGTTTTGCAATCTAGAAGTTGTATCCAATATATATTACTCTCATTTTATTAAAGGAAACTCAACTGAAGTTAAAAAGTTCATTAGATGAGGCAGTCTTAACTTGCCAAAATATATTTTCCACATTTAAAAACTCATCTTCACATTTACCCTGTCCTGACACTGCTTCCTAATTTATATAGGAGTAATTGAAGTCACACATAATTAATGTCTCTCCTTTCTGACAAGCTTGTTTTATGTTTTCATAGAGAATAGTATTGATGTTGCTGTCTGTAGCTGGTGGCAGATAGCATATCCTATATATTAAATCCTTTCTAATATTCTCCCAGTAATCTAATCCAGATATCCTCACACGGAATGAGGGTAGATTTCTGGAATTTCCTGCACATGTAGATTTTCTTTCACATAAAGGGCCACACCCACACCTATGTTATCAGTTCTATCCTTCCTGATCAGTTTGTACCCCTCTACATTATATTTATCCCCATCTGCTGCACCAAGCCATGTCTCTGTAATCGCAACAATGTCATCACCCTCATTAATCATGACAGCCCCCAGTTCCAAAAGTTTTTTATGTTTCTGGCATTTAAACAAAGGAAGTTCAAACTATTTCTATCCAGCTCTCCCAACACAATGCACCAAACCACCTCTAATAACATTATGATCTAAAAGGTCTTTAATTATGTTATCCTCACTGGTGTTATTATACTTTGCATTGATAGCTTCCATCCAGGCAGTCTGTACCTCCCTACCCTTAATACTAGGACTAATTTCCCTCCCTGCCCCCCCAGTCCCTAGTTTAAATATTCCTCCACTAACCTAAGCATACGCTGGCCCAATGCAGCTGTACCCCTTTCATTCAGCTGTAGCCCGTCACACTTGTACAGGTCACCCCTGTCCCAAAAGGAGTCCCAGTGCCCCATAAACCTGTACCCCTCTTTCCTACACCAGGTTTGTAGTCATGTGTTAAGTCTCCATATAAAATGTTGCTTCCCTCTACTAACCTATGTTATTGGCTCCAACATGGACCATGATCACTGGATCCACCCCTACTCTGGCCAGGAGCTTGTCCGCATGCTTCAAACCTGGGCACCAGTCAGCCAACATACCATAACAGACCATACAAGACTCCTTTTCACATGAACAGACTATACGGTGTACACCTGTAATAATGAAGTCCCCCATTATGACTAACTCCCTTTTGTTGGGGGATGTGGCTGCTTGGGTGCCCTGGGGCTCATCAGTCCTCCCACTCTCAGAGCACTGGGCCAGATCCTCTTCCTGTAAGGGCTGGAATCGGTTGGACACCACAAAGTCCAGCGATCACGCCCTGCATATATGTAGCAAAGTGGTGTGGAACGTTGTCACCTGAAATATCTTCACGATACATTTGGTGACAGTGTGAATAGGAATGTGGTATAAGAATGTATCTTTATCGATGCTAGAGTTTGGTGAAAGGTTGATCCAAAGCACATTTAAACGAATGCTGTAAATAAGTCTGTGAAGCTAGCCACAACCGAAGAGAAGAGACAGAAGGACAAACATGAGAATGTGCCTGTCAATACTTGGAAACCAGCAACCCTCGCTTAATGATATTAACCCGATAATTCCACCATTTTATAAGGTTTTAGTGGTTTAGGACACAAACCCCATCATAATAATTTGGGATTTTGATCATCCCTGGACATGAGTCACCAAACAGTGTTTTCCTAATTGTTTAACAGCAATAGCACAGCATTCATGTATTTAATACGAGACGACTATATTACAGTATGTTATTACAGTATGTTACCATGTTATGCATGTTATTATGTATGTTACTGTGTTATGACTTTATTTTGATTATGCAATGCTGAAATTTGAAAGCTCTGAACATTGTCATGTATGTACATAGGACTTTATAGGCCTAATTAAATGCTATAAATTCATTAAAGGCACATCAAACGCAATACTGAAGAGTTACAAGACGAAGCTAATGGTGAGAATGCACTTTATATCAGGTGATACAGTATAAGAATTGTGAAGTGAAGAATAGATTACATCATGAGGCTAATTTTGTCTTACTGTATACAATATTTACCACCAAAGCTTAAGCCTATAAGCATATTGAAAGAAACCCTTCTCAAAAATAATTCACTGATACACATATTGTTGCTGGTTTTTTCTTGTGACCCTAGAAGCCCAAAAATGTTGCTCAATTGAATCTCTTCAGGTTTTACCCAACTTTAATGGAGACACTGTATATCTTTTCCAGTACAACCCATAAAAGCACACATATCTGTAATACTTACATTTTTATTTGTTTATATTTACAGGCTGCTCAATGAAGAATAAATATCAAATACAGTATTTGCAAGTATAAGTATTAGTTATTGTATTTACCGTTTTGGGGAAATTCACACATCTCCCCTAGATACACACACACATTTCCCCTAGATACACACACAGAGACCACTATGCACATGTATTCCATCAGAGAGGTCTGAGCGCAGGGTCAGCCATAGTACAGCGCCCCTGGAGCAGTTAGGAGTTCAGTGCCTTGCTCAAGGGCACTTCAGCAGTGGCCCAGGAAGTGAACTAGCCTCCCTCTGGTGTCCAGTTCATAGTTTTTTCGTTGTCCCTCCTGGGATTTTAACCAGTAACTCTCTGCTTGCCAGCCTTTGAAGCTAACCACTGAGTCACTGCCACCCCTCAATGCTTCTAAAACCGGGCGCTCAGTACTGACACCTAGAGGGGAGCATGTGAAATTCTCCACACAGGGAATGACACTGCTCATTTACAGTGAGAGGTGGCATTAGGGAGAATGCTCCTCCTGTGCACCGAAAGGCTGCTGTTCAACCCCAGTGATTTTAAATATATCTTCATGGTCTTCTTCTGCACTCGAGATTTACACTTCACCTTCACATTTCTGTTCCAACAAACCACTGAACAAATTGACTGTAGATTTAACAAATTCATGAAAATGAATATGATCATATTCAATTTCAGGACAGGATTTAACTTTCATTTAAATATATATCTTCACCATTGTGGAAATTGATAAATTAGATAATTACATACATAAGTACTTTTTAACACATCAGATCAGATGAAATGGATATCTTCTGTCAATGAGTATCATATTTCAAAAAATCTCTGTTTACTGTCTCTCAAGTAATATAATTATTGCTTTATTTGCATCTAAATATTTCACTGTACCAAATCAAGTTTTCCCCAGAAGATAAAACAGCAATATTCACATCATGTGACCAAGAGCTGAGCGCTTCAACAACCTCATTTGCAGGGTTCTGTAGCTATAAAATAATTATGTTCCTATGAAATAAGTCTTAAAGCAGTTTGTGACCACTATTCTTGAAAAGTGCCATATAAATAAAGTTTAGAAACTGTAGAATAGAATTGTAAAATAGTCTTAAATGGCTCGGCTACGTCAATGAAAATACACACCTGTTTGTAGTCAAGGGCAGGTGCAATGTCATTAAGAATTGTATCTGGACTGGACTGTGCGTCTGAGAGAATGGTACTGGTTTGGGTTGTAAAACAAAATGAGTCCACATTGGGGCGAACTTGACTACATTACAAAAATGGCTAAAACAACATTACAACGATTAATTATGGACCTTTGGAACAAATCATCCAGCAGTGGACTTTGAGGCTTTTTATGGTCTAAATTGCAGTGGCATCAGATTGCTAATCCATTAACCTTAACTGACATACCATGAAAAAAACTAAAGACAAAACATATTTATTTGCTCATTTTGATTATTTAATAAAAAATAATAACAAATTATGTTTTTTACATAACTCAACCAAGTGGTATCATAAAATCATTACAATACTTATTTGGTTCTGTGTTGAAACTGTGAGGGTGTGTGCGTATGTGTGTGGCTGTGTGTGTGTGTGTGTGTGTGTGTGTGTGTGTGTGTGTGTGAGAGAGAGAGCGAAAAGCAAGCAGATATTTCAGTCATGTATGACTTTCTTCCGTGCTTAGCTGAAGACAGACGTGTGACTGCTTGAGTTGTATTTATCCCCTAGTCCTGGTGCACTTTAGCACAACGTCTGAATGATAGAAACGTGTATATTTCTCTGGATTTATTCTTTTTGGTGATGTTTCCCTCTTGTGTTAAGCGGTGTTTGAGTCATTTTCCCTTTCTATACTGAATTCTATATCTTTGTATTATTTGGTACTTACGCACCCATGGCAACACCTAAATATTAGGTGATATATTTTTATCATTTATATCTGGGGTGCTTGTAAGGGCTGGAATCGGTTGGACACCACAAAGATCGACAGAAACAAAGAACTCACTGTGATGGGAGGATACACGCCCAGTCTCCATGTCTGCCACTCCAGGACCTTCCATGCCCAATGCCCTTCTCTCTGTCATAATAACATAATAATGACAAGTTATAACAATTCAGTTCAATAGATTATTGCACCCAAGGGGCAAGTTGGTTGCAGCCAAATTCAGATAGAAATACAAGAATACAGAGGATACAACAACAGACACAGGGAAGAATAAAATAATTGGCAATACAGTATTAAAAACACAATAAAAGTTATTCTCTGCAATTTAAATACAGGATTCTGATTGAATCATGCATATATATATATATTAGTCATAATAAATTCTAAAATACATATCAGTGTAGATTGGTGTTTATTGCAGCAATAGCTTTAGGAATAAAATAACACTTTGCTCTTATTTTTTATACTGTATACTCTGTTGCCATGTAACACAAGGTAATTGGAATTTGTCTTCTCGCATATCTCCTAAAATATTAGGTGATGTATTTTTATTACTTATATCTGGGCTGCCTCTGCCTTCCCTACCCACTCCTGGGACTACGGGACAAAGTCACGAGTCCTTTTTGGCAGTAGAGCTCCCAGGCTGTTTACTGTAGTGTACCCCTGTTTCAAGGAAAAGGGAACCTTTGTGAAATCCACACAGATATAACATTTGGACTCAAAGTCCACTGTGTTGAATTAGATCAATTGTTATTTGCTGCGTCTGAACTATAACTATTATAACTGTGTAGCTGTATGTTACTGCTTAGAGCAGGGGTGGGCAATTCCGGTCCTGGGGGGCCGGTGTGTTTGCAGGTCTTTGTTTCCACCCTGGCTCAATGAGTTAATTCACCATATACACCAATGACGGTTCATACATTGATTTGCCCACAGTCAAATGTTTCATATAGGGACACGAGAACAGTGTTCATCTGGCATTCACAAGGTTATCAATAAATGTAGCCAAAAGGGCAGTTTACACAAATGATTGGGCTAAATAAAAGATTAAAAGTAGAAGTAAGCATGAAATCCAGAAACGGATACAGCCCTCCTTGCCCACCCCTGGCTCAGAGTGTGTGTGTGAGGGAGAAAAGAGACAGCGTGTGTTTTCTAAACATACCTGTTTGAAACCCTTCTGTTCCCAGTAATCCAGGTCTGTAGAAGCTCTCAGTCTTTAACTCACATTATCAATCCACCCTGCAAAATGGTGTCTGCACCTGTGCAAGGTGATTTAAAGGCTGTGGGTGGGAGAAAGTGAAAATCTTTGTGTTTTATGAGGTGCATTTTGAGGTTATAGGGTGTGGACTCTTCGCTGTCTATAAATGATGTCGCAATTAATTGTGAAGCCTTTAACCCTTTAACTGACACACTATGAAAAAACAAATATAAACAAATAGGTATTTGCTTCTTTTTATTACTTGGGTCAATAATAACAGTTTTTCGTGATTGCTTACACACATTTAGCAAATCATGGGTCAATGCTCACACCTTCTTTGCACAGCAAGAGTCTTCTATGGCGTATGGGTTAACTATTTCTCATTGCTTTCACACAATTTTCTTTGAGTTTTAACACACTTTTCAAAACAGTTAACACACTTCTCAGAGAGAGACACGAAACCTAATTGAATAACCATGTCAACACATTGCAGACACTTAGTAGCAGCCTACTGAAACTGCTCTCTCAATTCTAAATATCGTCAGCACCTGTGTGAACTCTCTGTGCACAACTCATCAATTAGTTCTCAACCTATAAAAGAGGTCAATAGATTTAAGTTGATACCAAGCATGGATTGAGGAGGCCGCCACCAACAACCTCAGCGAGGAAGAGGAAGAGGACGAGGACGAGGAAGAGGAAGAGGAAGAGGTCGTGGTAGAGGTAGAGGGGCCCCTGTCAGGTGACGTGGCGTTCGTGTAAGATGCTCTAATGAAATTAGGGCAACAATCATTGATCACGTAGTCAGTCATGGTCTCTCCATGAGAGAGGCGAGCCAAAGGGTTCAGCCAAACCTGAGCCGACATACTGTGGCATCAATTGTTCGTACGTTCCGCAATGACTATAGGTAAGTCACTTTGCTGGCCTTTACAGTCAATATACTGTACTGTGTTTCACTGTATTTGCACTCTTGGCAACAACCATTTCTATACTTTTGTAAAGTGTGTCACCACAATACAATGCAGTACTGTAGTTTCACTAAAGCCATTTACAATAGAGTAACTGACTTTCATAATATACAGTAGAATTCTGATTACTGTATATTTACAGTATTTACAGCCTATTGCATTATTTTCACAGAATCAACACACTGGCCCACACTGGTGGCAGGGGGAGAATGTTCACTGCAGAACAGGAGGCTGCTGTTGTGGACATGGTGGTTGCTAACAATGCCATCAGTTTGCGGGAGATCAAGGCAGCTGTCTTAGCTGACCAGGGGACATTTGTCAATGTGAACAGTGTCAGTGTTAGACAACAATAGACCGCATCCTCAAACGCAATCTGGTGGCAACGAAGCAGCTATCCAAGGTACCATTCCAAAGGAATAGCGACAATGTGAAGGCAGCGCATGCACAGTATGTACAGGTACGGATCTGTCACTGCAAAGGATTTGTCTTGCTGCATAACATTCAATTACTGTAGAAAACAGCACCTTCTGTATATGTTGTAATTTACTCTGAATTTATTTTTGAATGTAGAGAGTAATGGATCTGGAAGCAGACGCAACACATGTGTTCATCTATGTGGATGAGGCGGGATTCAAGTTAGGAGACGTGGCCGTAATATTATTGGTCACAGGTCGACAGTTGGGGCGAACTTGACTACATTACAAAAATGGCTAAAACAACATTACAACCATTA
>JAINUG010000871.1:5000-45762 GCA_029706075.1 Aldrovandia affinis
GTGAGGACACTTGGTGCCAGAGCTTAGCCACTGCCCAGCATCTTGGTGGCCCTCTGGTTGGCTTCGTCGATCCTGGTCTTGTTGGAATCGGCCTGGGGGAGGGGGGCGAAGAGGAGTCGCATTAAAGTCATGTTCAATTGTAAACGGCTTGGTTGGGGGTAGGGTGGGTTTCGCTTTGCCAGGGCTCCTCAGGGTTACCGTTGCCTTAGCACCCACTGGCCCTACCAGTTGTTGTCAGTGACAGAACAACGGCAGAAACCGTAGGATATGCACAGGATATATGTGCACCCTTTTAAGTTTAAAGTCAATGATAAAATGTCACGATGCACTGACCATGTTGAGTGGTAATAGGACTGATTATAGTGCGGTGAAGTTTATCCAGTCATAGGAGAGTTAGTGTAGGCTTTGTGAAGTCCAGAATGAATGTAGCGCTATAAAAGTGCTATAAAAGATGTGAACGATTTGAAGCGATCACAGTGTTTTGTGAGAACAACGACTACTGGTCGGTTCACACAAGTGACTGACCGCTCTCCCATTCCTACGTTTAGTGTGGTAGGACACAGGAAATGATAGGAAAAGCCCATCTGAAGCGTGGCAAAATAAATTCAACTAATTAATTATAAATGAAGAAAACAAAGGCAATCAGTAATCCATCATAGTTTTGGCTGTAGCACACACAGTGGTGGGGCCCCATCGCCCATACCTTCTCCATGATCCGCTCGATCTGCCACTTCTGGCTGTCGATCTCGTTGCCCATGTCCAGGGCCATGTGGCGCAGGTTGCCGATGATGCCTCCCTCCTGCTCCAGGTTCTCATCCATCTCGTTTTCCCGGGCGTCGCCCGTTACCCTGTGGGAAAGGTGTGGCACCATTGGTCATGCCACCGGGGTTGGGAAGCACACTAGGGTGACCAGATGTCCCACACTGTGTGGGACAGTCAAGCATTTGGACTCGCTGTCCTGTGTCTCCACAGCAATGGACGCTGTCAAGCATCCATCCATCCATCCATTCATTCATTATCTAAGCCGCTTATTCCTGGTCAGGGTCGCGGGGGGCTGGAGCCTATCCCAGCATGCATTGGGGCGAGAGGCAGGAATACACCCTGGACAGGTCGCCAACCCATCGCAGGGCACACACACCATTCACTCACACACTCATACCTACAGGGCAATTTAGACTCTCCAGTTAGCCTAACGTGCATGTCTTTGGACTGTGGGAGGAAACCGGAGTACCTGGCAGAAACCCATGCGGAAACAGGGAGAACATGCAAACTCCACACAGAAAGGCCCCGGCCGGGAGTTGAACTAGGGACCTTCTTGCTGTGCGGCGACAGTGCTATCCACTGCACCAGCGTGCCGCCTGCTGTCAAGCATTTTAATCAAATATGAACATAGTGGAACCACTCCCGTGTGATTCATTTTATTCGCATGGGCAAAAGGACGTTTCAACACACAAGGGATGTTGCATTATGGGACACTACATCCCCCCCTCCACAAATCAACCCCCTTCCCCACTCCTCCTCAATACCTCCTGAGTCTGAGTGGTACAGTCCAGAGTGCATAATGGTTCAGTCACACGTTATACAGTGTGACTCCATTCATATTCCCGTTTGTTTGCTGCTGTGCTGCCAGGTGCTGCCCGTAGGACGTGTAACGGTCATAAACACGATGCCCCATGGCAAGCTAGCTGTTAGTATGTTAGCCTCAGGCCGTCAGCTGACACGGACAGCTCGCTTCCCCTCAACTGTGTGCTGCTGATAGACTCATGCTTTGCCAAGACGCATTCTATTTTTACCTGCTGTGCAGAGCCACTTTCCCATCGAACAATTGACCCCAAAAAAAGTGTCAGTTTCCAAAGTTAAAAGCAGAAGGAAAACTGCATGGTACACGGTGCTGAGAACCGTTTCAGCAGTTTCGCGGATCATTTTTCGGATCAGCAAAAAAAAAAGGGAGACAAATATTTTGTCTTTGATTCCCATTTATTCTGTAAAACACTTAAAGCAGTGAACATTTTTGGCCATTCACCGCTTTTGAAAACATTAGGTTAGTAAGCTACCGTTAGCTAACTAGCGTCTATGGAGTTATCTTAGTCCTAAAGTAGCCAAGTACTAGCTAGTTGGCTAACTGATGTTTTCCAGAGTCTGAGTTGTAGGGTAAATAAGCTAGCGGTTAGTAAGCTCGCTAGCTATTGCTAACATTTCTTATACGGAGTTAGCTAACGGTAGCATAGACCTAGTCTTGGCTAGCTAGCTAGCTAGCCCCACCCCTCTGTCCTCCTTCTCGCCCCTTCCTAACTCATACATCCTTCAACTTGTTCTCTCTCACCGTCCCACCACCTGCCCTCTTGATCCCATTCCTTCCCCCCTCTTCCAGTCCATTGCTATGGACATCCTCCCCTTTGTCTCAAATGTCATTAACTCCTCTCTTTCCTCTGGCTCTGTCCCCTCCTCCCTCAAATGCGCTCATGTTGTCCCCCTCCTCAAAAAACCCTCTCTGAATCCTGCTGTCATCTCTAACTACCAACCTGTCTCTCTCCTCCCATTCCTTTCCAAAACATTAGAGCGGGCTGTCTATAACCAACTGTCTGCTCATCTCTTACAGAACGACCTGCTTGATCCCAACCAATCTGGATTCAGAGCAGGCCACTCCACAGAGACTGCTCTCCTTGCGGTCACTGAGGCTCTTCACGGGGCTAAGTCCCGATCCCTTAGCTCCGTCCTCCTCCTCCTCGACCTGTCGGCGGCATTTGACACCGTGGACCACCGGATCCTGCTCTCATCTCTCGTCGAGATGGGAATCTCTGGATCTGCGCTGACATGGTTTGAGTCCTACCTGGCTGACCGGTCCTACCAGGTGGCCTGGAGAGGATCCCTCTCCTCTCCCCACACCCTCTCTCCTGGAGTCCCGCAGGGCTCGGTGCTAGGCCCCGTCCTATTCTCTCTGTACACCAAGTCACTTGGCTCTGTTATTTCTGCTCATGGCTTTTCCTATCACTGTTATGCTGATGACACTCAACTCTATCTCTCCTCCCCTCCATCTGATACCCAGGTCCCGGCACGGATCTCTGCATGCCTGGCTGACATCTCCGCATGGATGTCCACCCACCACCTGAAGCTGAACCTGGGGAAGACAAAGCTGCTCTTCCTCCCAGCGAAGGGCTCCCCGATGATTGATGCGTCAATCACCGTGGAAGGCTCCATAGTGTCTCCGTCTCAGTCTGCCAGGAGCCTTGGAGTGACCCTGGACAACCAGCTGTGCTTCTCGAGCCATATTGCAGCGATCACTCGGACCTGCCGTTTCTCCCTCCACAACATCTGGAGGATCCGACCGTTCCTCATCCAAGAGGCCACTCAACTCCTGGTCCAGGCCCTGGTGATCTCTCGTCTGGACTACTGCAATTCCTTGCTGGCAGGCCTTCTGGCCTGTGCCATCAAGCCTCTGTAACTAGTCCAGAAAGCTGTCGCTCGTCTGGTGTTCAACCAGCCGAAGTTCACCCACGTCACCCCTCTACTCTCCTCTCTGCACTGGCTCCCCATCGCAGCACGCATCTGATTCAAGTCACTGGTGCTTGCTTTTCAAGCGGTCAGAGGTACTGCTCCCCCATACCTCCAGTCACTCATCACTCCCTACACCCCACCCAGACTCCTCCGCTCCGCCTCCTCTGGCAAACTGACTGCCCCATCCCTCCGGGCGCCTGGCAGCCGCTCCTCGCGGTCTCGCCTCTTCTCGGTCCTGGTCTCTCGCTGGTGGAACGACCTCCCGCAATCGGTCAGGACTGCGGAATCACTTCCAATCTTCCGCAAGAGACTCAAAACCCACCTCTTCAGACTCCACTACCACTGAACACTGTCCAACTAGTCAATCTGTCGTCACCACTGTTTACTTGTTCTACACGAAGAATAAAAAAAAAAAAAACACTAACCTTTTCTTTCCCAGTGTTACAGGTATGATACGCAGACGCCTGCAATGATGTCTATTGCTGTACTACTGCACTGACCTTGTGCGCTAACTATGATTGTTCTTACCTTGTATTGATGCACATCTTGTAAGTCGCTCTGGATAAGAGCGTCTGCTAAATGCTTAAATGTAAATGTAAATGTAGCGTGTATCCGCTAGCCAATTCAGAAAACGTTCCAGTGCTCAATTGAGCTAGCTATTGAACTTGAAAACTGCCATAATCTGTTCTACAAACTGTAGAAACGTTTAGTTGGTTGACACCGTGAGCTGGCTCAATAGCTCGTTTGAAACACTTCACTTATCTTCCCTCTGCAAACAGCTTGGAAACGCATTAGCGAGCCTGGTTAACTAACGTTAACCATCTAGCTAATCGTTCAGCATAGCTAACTCTGACCTAGTATGTTTTCTTCTAGCTATGTTTAGCCAGCTATTTAACCTCGAGAACCCGTTATCACTGCTTACACAATAATGTTAGGGGTAGACATCCAATCTTGGTTTCCTAAGCTAGCTAACAATGGCGAGCTAGTTAATAACAACTGTCACTGATCTGTGTGACGACTAACTTAACGTAACCATTCTTCAATTGCTCGGGCGTTTAACAACAATCAACAACCAGCAAGCAAGGCTGCTAAATGTTTTGTAGCGAGGCAGCCAAAGTAGAAATCGCTGGCTAACTAACATTGCGCATACACTGTATACTAAGAGATTATTAAACTAAATTAGCTAACAAGTTCACTGAACCCCTAAGAGTTGGCTAGGGTCACTGCATGCAAATGCCTAACGTTAGTACTTTTTTGAACAGCTGACTACAAATGTCTAGAGTGTTTTAAATGTATCTAATACATCTTGTAAGTCGCTCTGGATAAGAGCGTCTGCTAAATGCTTAAAATGTAAAATGTAAAAATGTAATGTTGGATAGATTAGGCTACAGGTAACCAGCCAATATAATTTACAGGGAAGCCAAAGTGCTCCCATACATGCGATTTAAATGATGCGGGAGGCTTTTCAAGTTCACAGTCAACTGTGTGCTGCTGATAGACTCATGCTTTGCCAAGACGCATTCTGTTTTTAGCTGCTGTGCAGAGCCACTTTCCCATCCAACAATTGACCCCAAAAAAGTGTCAGTTTCCAAAGTTAAAAGCAGAAGGAAAACTGCATGGTACACGGTGCTGAGAACCGTTTCAGCAGTTTCGCTCTGAGGCTGTGGTGTTTCACTTCATGGTTAGGACACCTACAGACAGGGACCCTTTGCCCACGTCTCATGGGCTCATTTATCAATGCTTTTGTAAATATGCACGCAAGTTTCCCCGTAAAATTATACGAACTAACAACTGTCGCTGCATTTATCAAACGCACTTAATAATAATAATAATAATAATAATAATAATAATAATAACATGTGCCATTTAGCAGACGCTTTTATCCAAAGCGACTTACAGTAGTGAATGCATACATTTTCAGTATATGTGGCCCCAGTGGGGACTTAGGCACTTAGTTTCAATCATGGGAAAATGGCGTAAGATCTTCTTGTTTACGTCGTTTTAAGTCTGGCTCTAAGATGTTGCACAGCCTCAATAGAAGGGTTCTAGGGAATCGGAACCGGCTCATGAGCCACTCGTCATCCTCGGCAAAAAAGTTCGACCGGTCCCTGAAAATGTGCTCTCGCCGAAGCGCTCTCGCCAATTCCTCTAATAGCACAAGGTCCGCCATTGCAAGCGTGGACTTTACAGCATTTTGGCCCTTTAAATAGTATTTCTCATCAATTAATTATTAAAAAAACAAAACTGCAATTATGAAATCATAGTAGCTCTTTCTAATGCTATTACTTATTTCAAACATTTTTGTTTTACTTCATTAAAATAGTATTCGCAACCAATTTATGTTAGTTTCTTCATAATTTATCTTTCTTTATGATATTTCAGTATTTCAGGACAAAAAACGTTGATAAATCCCAATTTTCATGTGTTAATGTTGGTACGAAGGAATTACGAGAAATTGTGTTCGTATGTTGTTTGATAAATGAGGCCCAATGAGAGGATGGCACAGAGTGGTTGGAACAAGCGATGCCCAAGGTATGCCCAAGCAATGCCCAAGCGATGCCCAAGCGATGCCCATCCTCACCCTGGCATCCCAATGTGTGCACCCTGGGGGGTTACTTTGACCCCCCCTGCCTCCCCCAGCATGATACCTGGCCCTTACCTGCGGATGAATCCCCCGCTGATGGCCATCTGCTCACGCTCGGCCACCACGCCATCCTGGTTATTCCCCCAGGCTGCCCTTGAGTCTGCGCAGAGGGGCAAGAGTGAGCACTAGGGGGCGCACTATCAACAACAACAAAAGAAACGCACCGGGCACTTTACTATGCTATTTACTATGTGATTTACTATGGGAGCAGTAAACTGGGAATGTAATTTAGGCTTAAATATAAATGCAAAATATAGTAATTCCCCAGTGCTTTTGTTCCCTGATGGTCATGAATGACTGATGACATCATACATCCGTTAGAATAAGCCCTATACAGTAGATACAGAGGAATATAACTCTACTTCACTACCACTGTTTATGTTTTTGTACACTCAAGTTTAAAATGAAAGATATACAGGGGGTAGACAAAATAATGGAAACACCAATTCAACAGCAGGATATTGGACCATTCTTCAAGAAGGAAAGTCTACTCCACACCCATTCCAGAACTTCCCATGAAGCTTCAATGGTGTGTGGGGAGGCCATGGAACGTGTTTGACTTAATCCTGGTGTTCATGAAACCACTCTTGAATCTGTTTAGCAGTGTGTATGGGGGCGTTATTGTCTTGGTATATGGGTTTGCACAATAGGGGTGCACCTGGTCACCTAAAATGGCTTCATATTTCTATCATGCAGAGTAATACTCAGACCCAAGGACTCCCATGAGATAGCTGCCCATACCATAACAGATCCAGCACCATGTTTAACAGTTCAGAACAGGCAATGTGGGTTGAAGGCTTCCTTTGGCTTTCTCCAAACATAAACCCGTCCAGATGTAGGAAAAATAGTAAAGGATGACTCATCAGCCCATATTACTTTCTTCCACTGCTCAGAAGTCCAGGTTTTGTGCTCATTACAACAGGTTACGCGTTGTTCTGCATTGGCCTTGGTTACAAGCGGTTTCCGAATGGCAGCCCTACCATAAATATCAGCTTCTGAAGCTCACGACAGAGGGCCAAGGAGGTGTAGATTCAGTTCTTTGGTAATATATGAGGCTGTTGTTTTGTGTGTCCATCTATTCCTGTCAGTGAGTTTTGACTTGTGACCTCTTTCCTGATGCAGTTTTGTCCTTATTTGGCGTATGCCATCATGATTTTTGACACTGTTCCTCTTGTGACACAAAAAGTCATTTAGCTGTTTCTGTGACTGACACATCAGCAATTTGGGCACCAACTATTTGACCTCTTTTTAAAATATGTTCCAAATCTCTCATGTTGTTTTAGAAACTCACATATCGTCACCTTCTTAAAATAATGGCCTAAGTCATATTTTCAGGTTTTTCAAAAAACAGAATAAACTGAACCAAATATAGAATATACAATATTTATTAATCATTTCACACAAAACGGTTATCAAATCAAATCAAATCAAGTTTATTTGTATAGCGCTTTTCACAACAGAATTGTCACAAAACGCTTAACAGAGGGGGAACCCAGGCCAATTAAGACCCCCAAACAGCATCATGAAGAGATGAAGGCCTCAAAAAATGACTTGGGCCATTATTTTAAGAAGGTGCATATTCAGTGTTGAATGCCACCTGGATTTTGGGAAAAACTCCTGGATGGTAGGGACAAAACCTTGGGAGGAACCAGACTAAAAAGGGGGAGCCCTGGCAGTAAATCCTCTTCTGGCCGGCTCAGGGTATGTAGCAACGCAAAACTGGGGACCATGTCATGGTCAGTCCAAGGTTAGCATCTGCTAAAGCCTCACACACTTTCACCCAAGCAGGATACAAACCCCCAACTAATCTGGGCCCATATGTACAAAGATTCTAAGAGTAGGAGTGCTGATCTAGGATCAGGTTTCCCCTGTCCATATCCTAACCATATCCATAATGAGCTAAAAGGCTAAACTGATCCTAGATCAGCACTCCTCTTCTTAGAATCTTTGTACATATGGGTCCAAACCTCTCCTACATTATTCTGTCTCAGAACACTGATAAAAACAGACGAGCACACGAAAGTAAAAATGAGACTCAACAATTTAAAAAACTGCACAACAAGAATAAAAACATAGCGACAAGGCAGAAAAACAGGAAGCTGCAGAAAGCCACTATGTGTGATGCGTTTGGACAGAGCCAGTCGACCACACAAACGCACACATGTGCAAGGAGTGAACTCCAATCTCCCATCGAACCGCAAATTTAAGATGAACTTGCGATTGGCGTGGTGCCACAGTTCTGTGGAATTTTACACAAACATATGCGAGCAGTTACCCGGTGTCACACACTGAGAACATTGAGATGTTTGGGGTGGGGTGCTTTTAACATTTAATGAAATTAAATTCCCCTCAATGTTTGTGAGCATGAAGACAATTCATCCTCAATTGTGACACTCAAACAATTTCTTAATGTGTATTGAAGCTGCCAAACGAATTTCCGTCTTTTGGGATCAAAGGTCTTCTAATAGAATCTAATGAGGTCTACTACAGCTCTTTTGAGGACAATTGAGGTTAAACTTTGTAGAATCCTGTAAGATTCCATTCAAACACACCAAATGGCGGACGTGTCCGAGTGTTGAAGGATAGCGTGTAGCCTTACATTAGTGTTACCAGAACGGGATTAAATGGAGGTTAATTAACTCCAACTCTATCTGACTCCAATGTATGTTAGCTTTTCTCTCTGTTAACTGTTACTTATAGAATCGTATATGCAAATGAGAGACTGTAGTCTCTCGTCTCGCGTAGTGTGGCTCTATACGTGTTGCTATCTCTATATGAGATGCAGACGTGCCTTTGGCCTGTGTAAAGCCTAGCAAGGATACAGTTGCGTATCTTGCAACGGCACTAATGTATAGGTGGCTACGGAGTGCAACGTTCTATGTGTGTGTGTTAACTTTAATCTTAAAACCACAACGCGTAACTGCAGTCTAGATTCATGAGAGATGCTTTGGTATGAAAATGTTTATTAGCCGGACTTGCAGAAAAACATCAAACAGAATTTGCGTAACGTAAGAATACAAAAACGGCTATACGCCAAAGTTGTGCAGGTAGGCGCAGTATGAATCTCCGCGATGTATGCCACTTTTCCCCTATATACCCACACATCAAAGGAAACCATAGAACACCAAATAAGGACACAATCACTGAAAACTGAACCACTCCCTGTGCTGTTTCTATAAGCGCATCACACCGCCAGTCTCACAGACGGCCGCTGACCGCAGATCATTTGCATTTGCACCGTTCACTTTTGAACGGTGTTCTGAGATCTTTAGTAAGCGCCACCCGCACCACATCATCAATGACACCAACACACTGCTCATTACATCAGCTCTCCAACAACACCAAACATGCTTATACTGTACATGTAAGTTACAGTATAACACATTAAACTCAGTGATGTGGTCAAGTCTTGAGAACAGCCCCCACCGTGTCCTGTTTTGCTGAGACAGGATCAGTGTGGGGCCTGTGAGACATCTGGGGCAATACCATTGTTCTCGCCTGTTGGCTCCCCGCTGGCAACACAAACACAGTTCACACTCTTTGGGGTTACTTCATGGCATAGTTCTGTGAACTGCCCTAAAGTTTCCCCTCTGCAATACCATTGTTCTGTCCTGTTGGCTTCCTGCTGGCAACCTAAACACAGTTCACACTCTTTGGGGTTACTTCAGGGCATAATTCTGTGAACTGCCCTACAACTTTTTTTTAAAATTTTTTATTTGTTTCAGATTTTTTTCAGTTTTTCTCCCTTTAGTGCCCAATTACACCCGCAATTTATTTAGATTTACCCTCCCCACATGAGTCAGTCGCTCGTCTCTACAAGGCAAGCTAATTCTCCGTGAGCAGTGACCTCCGCTTTCCTCAGAAACGGAATTCGCCCACCCACGTTCTGGAGACTCCCTTACGTGCTTCACGGTGGACCCAAGCCAGCTCACCCTCCCCCCTCCAACAGGTAGTGGCCTCGCTCGAGGTCTAGCGGTTACAACGTTCGATGCTGGCCACTGCGACTGGGGTCGATTCCACCGACTGCACCAGAGTCGGCTCTGGCCCGGAGTGCCACTAGGGGGCGGCAATTGGCTGTCCGCCCCAGGGAGGGGGGAAGGGAAGCCGATACGAGCTTGCTGCTTATAGGAGTGGCCCTGTGTACTAGAGTTAACGGCTTGGCGAGTGCCGGCTTTGTCACTGGGCTACGACAGCGAGCTCAAAATCCGAGGGGGGGATTGCCATGAAAAGAGAGAGTGTAATTGGTTACTAAATTGGGAGAAAATGGGAGAAAATCTTTTAAAAAATTATAAACCTACAGGTAGCTTCACTAGTCCTACCACTGCTATTAGTGGCAAACATACCTCCTCTAGCAGGCCGACTGCACCTGCTCCTACACGTGAAGTACTGCACTAGATGGTAGTTCCTCATATGCTACAACGTCTAAACACGTCTCCCTCAGCCTCTGCTTCGAAACGGAGACCCAGGTTCTCCTCTGGCCTCAAGCGTCGATCAGATTCCTCCGCTGCATGTAAGCATGGAGTCGTCTCGGTAGCAGCGCACACGAGCGCAAGTGCGCAAGTGAATCTGCACGTTAAACTGCAGCTACTGCGGGTAATGTCAACTTGCAAGAGTCCAGAGATAGAAGAGGGTCAATAGATTATTTATATCGCCTCAGACAAAACTGTGTGGTTACTGTTTTTTTAAATCAGCTCCTTGCTACCAAAGAGACTATAGTGAGGATTTGGTCAGAAGCAAAAGCAAGCAACCTACAAAGCTTTAAGCAGCGCAAAGCAGGAAGGACAAGCAGCTGGTTTGGAAGGAGAAACGCAGTCAGCAAGCACTAGCAGCAGTCAGTAAGGGTGAGAGGTAAAGTGTTTTGTAAATAGTGTTTGTTGTTGTACAGTGTTTGTACAGGACGGTTTCTTTATTGCTAAAGAGTAAAACATGACATTTAAATCGCCTTTAAATTCAGCAGTTTTCCTTTTAACATTTTAAGAGAATGTAGAACAATATAGGTACTTTTTGACTAATGAGAATACAAATTTGGTAACTAAAAAATGTGTACAAGGAGCCCCCTCCTAAAGGCTAGAAAAGACATAAAACCCCCTAGACTCCACTAGAGGCCCTAAGGAGGGCTCCACTAGAGGCCCTAAGGAGGGGCCCCACAAAACACACACACACACACACACACACACACACACACACATACATACATACATACATACACATACACACACACACACACACACACACACACACATATACGCACACACACACACACACACACACAAACACACACACACACACACACACACACACACACACATATATACACACACACACACACACACACACACACACACACATATATACATATACACACACACACACACACACACACACGCATGTACATACATACATACATACAAACACATGCATGCATTAGTATAGGGTGTGGTGTGGTGTTAGTGTGGGTAATGCTCATCTTGTGGCTGTTTGTAGGGTCAACAACCAGTCTGTGCTGAGGAAGTCTCTCAGGGCCGTGCGTTAAACAGTAATCTGCTCTCTGCTCACATACTGTGTGTTTCTTTATATTCCATATGTACCCACAACATCACTATAACATTACCTGAATGAATAATTGACTTTGAAAACTGACCTCACAAAAAAATAGCTTTCAGTGTTTGACCTTGTCCAGTGAAGGGAGTGTGTGTGTGTGTGTGTGTGTGTGAGTGTGTTTATGTATGTGTGTGAGTGTGTGTGGGTAAGTGTATGTGTGTGTGTGTGTGTTTGTGTGTGTGTGTGTGAGTGTGTGAGTGAGTCATAATGCAGAGTTATAGTGAAGTTGCAGTAATGTTACACAGTTGAGTTTTAACTCGACTGGTGTCATTTCAGACTCACTGGTCTGTCCTTAAAGGGCCTGTATCACTTCTCATACAACTCTGTGCTGAGTTCATATTGGAGAGGAGACAGCTCCCTCTACTGGCGAGAACTGGCAAACTGTGGTAGATGCAGCTCAACGTGGATGATGTGTCTCTCTCTATCTCTCTCTCACTCTCTCCCTCTCTCTCTCTATGTCTCCCTCCCCCTCTCTCTCTGTCTCCCTTTCTCTCTCTCTCTCTCTCTTCTCTCTCTCTCTCTCTCTCTCTCTCTCTCTCTCTCTTTGTCCCTCTCTCTCTCTCTCTCTCTCTCTCCCTCTCTTTCTCTCTCTCTCTCTCTCTCTCTGTCTCCTCTGTCTCTCTCTCTGTCTCTCTCTCTCTCTCTCTCTCCCTCTCACCCTCTCTCTCCCTCTCAATTTCAATTTTCAATTCAAATGGCTTTATTGGCATGACAAGATCACTCATATTGCCAAAGCACACATTTACAATTACAGACATAACACATGGACAGATTTACACAAGACACAGAAAGGTATACATTTTTAGACATAACACACAATATGACATTACAGTTTTTCTCCATTGTATACACACAAAAAATGGAACTATGCACACAATTCTGAAAACTTGAAATATTTAGCTGCCAGAGGAGCTGTTGTGTGTTCCTTCACCCAAGAGAACTGCCAGTTTCTCCTCTGGCATTAACAGTAAGAAGTTTGGTATTTTCTTGCCTCTTTCCATGAGGTGGAAGTCTCTTACTGAAGAGAACTTCTCACAGTGGAGGAGGAAGTGCATCTCTGTTTCTACCTCCCCTGTCGAGCAGTGACCACATATACGCTCCTCTCTGGGTAGCCATGTTTGTCTGTGTCTTCCTGTTTCTATAGCCAATTGGTGGTCACTGAGCCTGTATTTGGTCAGGATCCGTCTCTGCTTCGTATCTCTGACAGAGTGAAGATACTCGGCCAATCTATATTCTCTGTTTAGGGTCAAATAACAATTTAGTCTACTTTGGGTTTTAGTTTCATTTCTCCAATGTTCCAAATATAGATATTTTGACTGATTCATAATTTGTTTTATACTGCTGTGTTTTGAAGTAGTGCTGATGGGAGCCTGGTTGGTTAGCTTCACCATCAGCTGACTGAGGGGACTGTTTTCAGGGTTCAGCTCTTGGGTTTTTAATGCCTTAATTTGAAGGGTGTCTTTTGGGCTTGAATTTAGATGCGTCCAAAATGTTATGGCCCGTTTTTGGATGTTTAAGAGTAATGGGAAACGCCCCAGTTCTGCTCGGCAGGCGTTACTTGGTGTCTTCCTTTGAATATTGAAAAATTTTCTGCAGAATTCAATGTGGAGGGCCTCTATCGGGTGTTTGTCCCATGAGCCATGCTCCAATCCACTGAGCGGGCCCCAGACCTCACTTCCATACAAAGCTATGGGTAGGATAACATAATCAAATATTTTTGTCCAGATTCTAACTGGAATCTTAATGTTTAATAGTTTGGTTTTTAATGCATACATTGCCCTGCATGCTTTTTCTTTGAGCGCGTGTATTGCCATACTGAAACTTCCTGATGCAGATATGGACAGACCGAGGTATGTATCATTTTTTGTGTGTTCAATTAGGGTGTTGTTCAAAGTAAAGTGGTATTTGTTTTCAAGGCATCTGGGTTTTTTCCTGAAAGATCATGATTTGGGTTTTCTTAAAGTTTACATCCAAGGCCCAGTTTTGGCAGTATTTTCCTAGGATGGACAGGTTATGTTGAAGACCATCACTGGTTGGGGTCAACAGAATAAGGTCATCTGCATAAAGCAAGTATTTAATCTCTGTGTCATAGAGTGTGAGGCCTGGAGCTGCTGAACGGTCCAGCTGGTCTGCAAGTTCATTTATATACAGGTTGAATAATGTTGAATAATGTTCAACTTAAACTGCTTCACACCGCGTTCTTGGGTAAAATACTCTGTTCTTTGATTTTTGATTTTCACAGCACACTGGTTGTGTCTGTACATACATTTTATAAGATCATAAACCTTACCCCCTAGTCCAGGGTTTCTAAAACTTTTTTACTCCACGACCCCATTTCATGGCTGGGAAAAAATCGCGACCCCATACATAAATGATAGTGCAATTACAACGCTGAAAAACATTAGTCCAGAAACATTGATTGGTGGTTTATTTCCAAAATAGTAGCAAATGCATTCACAGGCTATATCTTTATGAAAAACAAATAAAACAGACTTACTTGCGACGACAAATGAAGCCTGTAGCCCCCGTTCGTTTGCTGCTGTTGCAGTTTTAAGCACGGTTTTCTGTCCTTGTAAAACTTTTTGTTTCCTCTGAAAGAAATCTAGCGGCTTTGCTTGTAATGCGCTGTGTTTAGTTTGCAAGTGGCGTTGCATTTTACATGGCTTACAAGCTCTCGTTAGCTAGAACTTCCCCACACATGACACATTGTGGTCTTGAGTCCTCATGTCCTGTCCATGGAAAGCCATAGGTGAGGAATTTCGGGTCATTTTGTGTTTTATTTGTATTTTTGTAATTTTCTGCTGGTCTTTTGCTAGAATTTGACTCACCTCCAGCATCACTCCTGACAACAAACATTTTCGTGACTGCTGTATTGACGGGCTACACATAGTGCAGTAACGTTAAACGCATGTGTTGGATTAAACTCATGCATGTCGGTAGATTAAAAATAATCGGTCAGAAAAGTCAGATTTTACGGAAAAAAACTGGCAATTTGTTTTTCATAAAAAAATGTAAAGAAATGCTTATGGTTAAAAAAAAATCCATTTATTTTAATTTGTCATTTTTTGGGCGACCCCACCATGACCCTTTGGCGACCCCAAGTGGGGTCACGACCAATAGTTTGAGAACAGCTGCCCTAGTCCACTTTGAAGGATTTTGAAGAAAAGTCCTTCATGCCAGATGGAATCGAAGGCTTTTTTAAAATCTAAAAATATTTTCCCTCCCTTTTTTTGATGGACATGTTTATTAATTAAAGTGTGTAAGGTGTATATATGAACAGAGGTTCGGTAATTTGGAAGAAAGCCAATTTGACATTTACTAAGTATGTTTTTTTCTTGAATAAAGGCTAGTATCCTGGAATTCAGGATACTACAAAATATTTTTCCAAGGTTGCTGCTGACACATATCCCTCTATAGTTGTTAGGGTCTAATTTGCTTCCATTTTTATAGATTGGGGTGATCAGCCCCTGTTTCCAGACATCAGGAAAGCAACCAGCAGTCAGCATCATGTTGAACAGCTTAACAATGGCAGTTTGTAACTCAGGGGTACTGTTCTTCAGCATTTCATTTTTGATGCCATCCGTGCCACAAGCTTTTTGTGAATGAAGAGTTTTCAGTTTGTCTGTTAACTCTTTTTGTGTAATTGGGTAGTCTAATGGATTTTGATTATTCTTGATGGCTGATTCAAGTTTGTCTAGCTTTGTTTTAATTTCAATTTGATTTATGTTCAGATCTTCTGGTGGGATACTTGTATAGAGGTTATTAAAATGGTTTCTCCAAATGTCTCCATCTTGTATTGATAATTGTTGGGGCTTTATGGTTTCTAAGCTGTTCAACATGCCCCAGAACTGACCCTGGTCTACTGCGTTTTCAATTTCTTGAAGTGTTTCGTTGATGTAGTGGAATTTATTTCGTCTAATCGTCTGTTTATACTGGTTTAGAGTTTCAAAGTATTCATGTTGTAGTGTTGGGTCATGTTGGTGTCTGTGTTTTTGGTTTGATAGCTGTCTCAAGTGTTTTCTCATTTCTTTACATTCATTGTCAAACCATTTGTTTTCAGAGGTTTTTTGTTTACCGTTTCGATGGTGGGGGTTTCTTTGTTTTTCCAAGTTTTGCATTTAATGCAGCTTTTTGGAAGATGTGGTTAATATCTTTTGTCGCTTTATTAACGTCTTCAAAGTTATTTTGGTAGTGTGAAGTGTTGAATGTGTTGTTTGTATTTTTTATTTCGGTAGAATTCAAAATCTTTACAAAGACTGTTTGGAGCCCATCTGTATGACTGGTTTAGACTGTACAGCTTACTGGGCTGTTTCTTAAAAGTATCTCTAGTGTGATTTTTTAAGTAAATATTAATTTGACTGTGGTCTGAAAGGGGGGTTTGTGCTCTGACAGTGAAGGCACTGAATGCGGATGGGTCCATGTCTGAGATGGCATAATCAACAACACTTGTCCCAAGAGCTGAACAGTAGGTGAAACGTCCCAAACTGTCCCCTCTGATCCTCCAATTTAATATATACAGGCCCAAGGCTCTGCAGAGATGCACTAACTCCTTCCCATTTCTGTTCATTGTTTTGTCTGGGTTGTTCCTCGTGGCTGTGGGTGAGGGGGTCAGAAGTGACTGTGTGAATATATGTTGATCTCCTGTGTGGTCTATACAGTCAGGTTCTGAACCTGTCCGTGCATTAAAGTCCCCACACAGAAGTATTTTGCCTTGGGCTTGAAAGTGACATATCTCTGTGTGTAGGGAGCTGTAGAACTCTTCTTCATGGTATGGTGACTCTGATGGAGGGGTGTATATTGCACACTAATATAAATCTACCTCACAAATTAGTTTATTCATTTTTAGCCAAATGTGGTTTTTGCTTTGTTTCACGATTGTGGTATATTTGGCGAGATCAGCTTTGAGCCAGATCACCATTCCTCCTGAGTCTCTACCACGGTGCACTGTGCTCAGCTTAACTCAGGGGTGTCAAACATATGGCCCGCGGGCCGTATCCGGCCCGACAGGTGGTTTAATCCGGCCCAGTCGTGAAGAGAAAAAATGATAACGATATAAAAAGCATATTTCTAGTCCATTCCTGTGGGGAGTTATGTTTTTTTAAAGAAATAACCGAAAAGCGCATTTCCAACACTAGGGGCAGCAAAGGAAAAGCAAGATTGGCATGACAAGAGATCAAGAAATAAAGAGCATATCTTTGCAAGCGCGTGCCAGGTCTGGGGAAGATGCAGTTTGGTTCCCCGCAAGTCTTACCGCCGTTAAGTTGCTAGCAAAATATCAAGAGTGACACCCCAATTACCAAAATGTCGTTGTCAAAGAGAAGAAAGGTTGACGTAGAGTGCCGAGCTTTCCAGGAAAAATGGACAGAGTATTATTTATTCACAGAGGTGAATGCAAAACCAGTGTGCTTGTTATGTAATCAACAGGTTGCAGTGCTCAAAGAATATAACATTCGGCACCACTATGAGACTCACCATAAAGAAAAGTTTCACCATTTGCAGGGGCAGTTAAGAAAATAGAAGATTTTTATTAGATTAATTATTAGCTGGACTGAAAAAACAGCAGTCTGTATTTACTCGTAGCCGTGATGTCAGTGATAGAGCAGTGAAAGCTAGCTACCTTATTGCAAACGAGTTGGTGCGAGCATCCAAGCCATTTTCGGATGGCGAACTTGTGAAAAAATGCATGCTGAAGGCTGCAGAAGTCGTGTGCCCCGAAAAGCAGCAGGCCTTTGTCAACATAGGTCTGTCAAGGAATACAATTGCAGACAGGGTACAAGATCTCTCGCGAGACTTGGGCAGCCAAATGAAGGACAGAATCCGGTCATTTATTGTATTTTTCGGTCGCTATTGATGAAAGCACCGACATCACAGATGTTGCACAACTGTGCATATTTATTAGAGGTGTTGATGAGACTTTGACCGTCACCGAGGAGTTTCTTGAGTTGGTTCCCATGATGGACACAACAACAGCTGATGACATATTCAGCGCTCTCGTTACCGCGCTGGACAATGTCGGAGTGGACTGGTCCCGTGCTGTTAGTCTGGCCACTGATGGTGCCCCATCAATGGTTGGGAGAAAGGCAGGTGTTGCCACAAAATTCAGGGAGAAGGTGCAGGCAGCCAACGGAGGAAAAGATTTTTGGACATTTCATTGTATTTTGCACCAGGAAGCATTGTGCTGTAAAACACTAAAAATGGATCACGTTATGAGTATGGTTGTCAAAAGAGCGCGAGGTCAGAATCACCGTCAGTTTGACTGCTTTCTCAATGATAATCACATCCCGGCTGGCTTACCATACCACACTGAAGTGCGATGGTTAAGCCGAGGTGCCGTACTGAAGCGCTTCTTTGAACTACGAGAGGAAATTGGGGAGTTCATGGAGAAAAAGGGGAGGCCAGTAGGCGAATTGAAATGCCCGGAATGGGTGAGAGATCTGGCCTTCATGGTGGATATTACACAGCACCTGAATAATCTTAACAAAATGATGCAAGGTCGCCAAAGAGTCGTCACGCAGTTTTGCGATAGCATATGCGCCTTCAAGTTGAAACTGTCACTTTGGGAGAAGCAGCTCTCGAATGGTGACACCGCGCATTTCCCAATTCTCGCAGCTATGCGCGCAAGCCAACCCAATGCTGATTTAGATAAATACAAAGATAAAATAACAGAATTGCTGCAGGAGTTCGAGCGCAGATTTCAGGTCTTCGGGAACTTGAGAAGGAATTTGCCTTTTTTGCTCGCCATTTATAGTCAATGCACCCGATATGCCCGCAGACATCCAACTTGAGATAATTGACTTGCAAAGTGATTCTAATTTGAAGCAGAAATTTGCATCGGTAGATTTAGGCACGTTTTACCAATATCTCTTGCCAGATTACCCCAGATTAACACACCTGGCTGCAAAGATTTTGTCCATGTTTGGAACTACCTATCTTTGTGAACAGGCGTTCTCTGTTATGAACCTCAACAAAACAAAGCACAGGTCAAGATTATCAAACACACACCTGAATGCCATCTTGAAATGTGTTTGCTACAGGATTTGAAACCTGATATTGATGGCCTGGTGAAGGCCAAACGATGCCAAGTTTCAGGATCCAGCAGTAGTCGATAGAAGAAGCCTGTGGGAAAGGGAGTTTAATTAAATTCTTGTTATGTTCACAAATGTTTGCAGTCTGAAGAATGCAGTTCTTTGAAAATAATTTACTTTTGTTTTTAGCTTGAAAAGAATATTCTGCAGTATATCCCTATCAGCAAGCCAGGTTAAGTAGGCCTGAGCTACAAAATATTTTGATCTGAAGTAGCCATATCATATGGTTCAGTACTGCTATAACTTTTATGTTTTAAATTTAATTCAATTTTTCATTACTTTGCACATTTACATTTTAGGCGGGGTGTTTAATTTTTTTCATAGCACCCTCTTTAGTTTACTATAAGGATTGCTTCAGTATCAGATGCAAAATATTCACTCTGTATAAAATTAAATAAACCAGTTTTTGAAAGCAAAATGCATTTTATTTGAAATCCATTGGCCTCTCTGTAAATGAGTAAATAATAATGATAAGTGATTAGGCTACTATGTTGGTTGAGGCATTTTTTCCCAACTAAGAAAAAAACAAAACAAAAACAAAGCAACTGATTTGGAGTTGACCGTAGGTTATTTTGCTATTATGTTACTGGTCCGGCCCACTTGAGATCAGATGAGTTGTATGTGGCCCCTGAACCAAAATGAGTTTGACACCCCTGGCTTAACTGAAGGCACTGTGATTTCACAGTAGCCTGGGGGACATTGAGTAACTGCATCAGATCGACACCATGTTTCTAACAGAATCAAAACATCAATATCATTTATATTATTTAAGAAATCAGGGTCTGTGGTTTTAAGACCAAAAGTGCTAGAGTATAAACCCTGAATATTCCAAAAGCTTATTGTAAAAGATTTCATTTGTGAAAGAAAAGAAATAAATTCAACCAAAATATGAACAAAACGAAACAGATGAAAATACTAACCTGGTGCAACTAATTTATAGGAGAATGGATATATTTAAACTAACTGTGTGTGTGTGTGTGTATTTATGTGTGTGAGAACGTGTGTGTGTTCTTTATCTAAGGTATCTCTGTACCTCATGTCTGCAGTAGTCCTCTGCACAGAGTCTGGAGCATCTCTTTGATTGCCCCTAGTTCAGACATTGGGGTAGTGGGTAGGAGAGGGGTGGGATTGCTCATCACAGAGGCGTAGGTCATCCGTTGGTGATGGTGGGGGGGTCTTCTGTGGCTGGGTGGGGTAGGAGGGTAGGGTATAGGTTGGGGCGGAGCGCTGCAGGGGGGCGTGGTGCTGCAGGAAGGTGGGAGGCAGTGTTCCTCTGCCTTTCTTGTTGGTATCTGGGAGGTCTGTAGTTCCTGAGAGGAGCAGTTGTGTGGGCGAGGCTGTTGGGGTTGCGATCCATGGTAACATCCTTCAGTGTTTTTGCAAATGTTCTCACCCCGGCCTTGTTCAGGTGTAGCCTGTCATGGAGATCCCATGTCCCGATGTTGGTGTGGTGGGCTAGGTGGATGTTTGGGAGGGCTGCACAGCTCCTTGAGATTTCCATGTTGATCTCATGAATGACATGTGGAGGGGTGTCTGTCCTGGGGAGAAGGGTAGAAATTACAACCCTGCTGTCTGGAGGCCCTCTTAGCCATCTTGGTCATGGCCTCAGCAGTTTCCCAGTGTAGGGTGTGGAGGTCGTTGGTGCCTGTATGCACCACGATGTACTGGGGGTTCCCCAATGTGTCCTGCCTAAGCAGCTCCATGGCTTGGCCTGTGTTTGGCAGCGTTTGGCTCTGGTGATGAGGCCAGGAAAGAGGCGTTTGGTGTCCAAGTATTTTCCGTTGGAGTCCATGAGTAGGACCACCTGGGCTTCTGGCTTGGCTGGTCTGTCAGGGTTGGGCTCTGTGTTAAGGGGTTGGGCAGCAGGGAGGGAGTGTGTGTCCGGGGGGGAGTCTCTGGGTGTCAGGGTCGGAGAAGTGGGTGAAGGCTGTGGGATGGGTGAGTTGCCGGGGTTGGGAGGAGTTGATGGTTTGGCACCAGGAGAGAGGGTAGGTGTTGGGACAGTGGCATGTGTGTAGCTGGACGGAGATACATGACAGCTCTTCTCCTGGAGTTGCTCCTTCATCTGTTGTAGCTCTCTACTAAAGCTCAAGTCTCTGTTAGCTGTATCTTCCTTTAATTTCAGGGTCTGGGCTCGTAGGGTGCTGTTCTCCTCCTCCAGCTCTCGTATGGTCTGTGTCAGCTGTCTGAGTCTCTTCTGGGTCTCTTTCAGCTCGGAGGTGGTTTTCTGGTTCTCCCTCCTCAGCTCTGCCATGGTCTCCTGGCTGTCCTGCTTCAGCTGCTGGAGCTCGTGTCTCAGCTGTTGGGTGGTGTCAGACTCAGCTAGCCTGGCCAAAGTGAGCTCCCTGAACTCAGTAAAGTCCAGCTCCAAGAGGGACAGGCTCTCTCTTAGTTGCTGAAGGAGCTTGGGGGGTGTTGGATGGGCAGGGCCGGATGGACTGGTGGTTGGTTTCAGGTCTGGTTCTGTGACCTCTGGGACCATTGTGTCATCCTCCTCTTCCTGTTCTGATGCTGTGTTTCCTGCTACAGTGCTGCTGTTGGGTCGCTCTCTCTCAGTTTCTGCCTTCATCTTGGGGAAGAGTTCCTCAAAGGAGTTGAGGCTTGCCTCATTTCCTTGTATCAGCACTATACCTCTTTTAGTATAGTAGGTAATGGTGAGCAGGGGGTTGTCTGTGTCTAGGGTTTCATCTTGACACACAGTTAAGCGGCCACCACGACCAATACCTTCTTTGGTAATGTGTGTGTAGTTTTGACAGATTACCTGTTTCCACGTGCTGATGTCCTCCGTATGGAAGAGGAGGTTGTTTTTTATCTTTTTGTTGTTATAAAATATATAGTCAGCAAACAGTTGCTCTGTATTGGCCAAGAGTGTTTCCTCTTTGTGTTTTTTCTTGGCTTTAGCACTGCTACAGTCAGCAGGGTATTCTATCTGTCTGCTGTAGCTGTTTGGTTCCATCTCTATGGTAACACACTCTGTTCCACTTGCCAGAATTACAAAATTAGCTACTTTTTTGATGTTTTAGGCCAATAGTTCTTTTAAATTTGATTTTGTTTCACTTCTTTCAATGTTGCAAATGAAGTGTCAGTCTTCTGTCTCTTTTCTTGTCTTTGTGCTGTTTTTTTTCAGCCTCTTTTCTTACCTCAGCTCAAGGTTTTGTGTCAGGTTAGCAGGGTTGGTTGGTTTGTTCCTTGCTGTTTTTCAGGTTCCTTGTGCTGGTGATTTTCTGTTTTTTTTTTGGTGGTATAATAGATGTTTTTGTTGATATTTGTTTTCTTTATTAATCTTTATGTTGCTGTTCACAGGTTATCGGTTTCCTCTGTTTCGTTTTTTTCATAAAAAAGTTGAAGACATTTCAGGAGCTCATTTTTGTGTGTGGTCTTTTCAAATGGAATTCTCTCTCTCTCTCTCTCTCTCTCTCTGTCTCTCTCTCTCTCTCTCTCTCTCTCTCTCTCTTTCTCTCTCTTTCTCTGTCTCACTCTCTCTGTCTCTCACTCTCTCTCACTCTTTCCTCTCACTCTCGCTCTCTCTGTCTGTCTCTCTCTCTCTCTCCTTCTCTCCCTCTCTCTCTCTCTCAGTAATCAAATCTCAGGAAATTAATGTTTAATATTCTTCATGGAAATATCATCACAGCTTCTGTATATCAGACCTGCTTTTACACAGCAGATAAACTGAGTGGGTTCATATTCAAAAATAATAATAAAGGAGGAATTCTCCTGCATTTCCCCCGAGTGTAACATGTAGAACACAGGTTTTCACATTTAAACATTCGGTTGTTTTCCTCGATGTTGTTTGGTAAATGTGTGTGTTGTGATATGGTGGAGTAATCTGTTTCCACCCCTCAGCAGGATTAGATCTAATGGGTAAATATCACTGTCATCTGTTCACTTATTATTCATATACTCAGGATATCATCTTGTTTTTCCACACACACACACACACACACACACACACACACACACACACACACACACACACACACACACACACACACACACATACATGCACACACACACACACACAATGTAAATTAGATTTTATCGATAATGAAAGTAATTCTACGTTACTCAATGTCTCAGTCCATAGTGAATCAGATCCTCATCAGATTTCTACAAATGATTTCTACACGATCTGTGAAGGTGTTTGTGTTACTGAGCATAGTTCTGAAAAGAAATCTCGCTAGAGAAAAAAAAACCTTAACTGTATCCATTTCCCACCTGTTTCAAAACAGAGTTCTAATTGGGTTTTAAAACCAATAGATGCTCAGGAACGGCATTAAAATAAACGACAAGTTTTCTCGTCCGCAATAGAAACATAGTTTCCTTTTGGCTCCAGTTGAAAGTTTAGCACTTTGTCTTCCCGTAGCACTCCTGAAACCGGATGATCTCTTCAGAAAGGGTTTCATTCGGGTCTCCCAGGTGGAGCGGTCCGTAAAGCTGCTAAAAGTAAAAGTCTCCTAAAAGTAGAGTATGTTTTTGATCACAACACAGACACTGTTTGAAAAAATAACTGCCACACTCGATGACTCGAGACTCGATGTGCACAGTGTTGATGATGACTCCCAAGGGCTCTTTAACACATTGTTTTGTTGTTTTTATTTGAGTAGCTAATGGTCGCTGGGAAGGTATCAGGGCCTTCATGGGGTTCTTGCAGACCAAACCTTTTGACAGCGCCGTGCGTTCTCTACGGGATGTTGTGTTATGAAGCTGCAGAGCTGCTGGGACTGGATGCTCACCCTCACCAACAACACTTTCCTTTTCTTCCTTGTTTGTTTGCTTCTGTTTTTCCAACAGTTGCTTTGTTCAGTGGGGGAAGAGGGGGGAGAGGGGAGGATTGATTGGGATCTTTGGGGAAACTTGCCTTTAAAAAAAAAAAATAATAATAATAAAAACAAATTGTGAAACTTTATAATTTAGCAAGCTGTGACTTAGCAGAACACATGACATGAGATCACATAAGTTTACATATACAGGAGTCCAGTTTTTTTGTGTTAAAATAGATTTTGTTGGGCCTCCCGCGTGGTCTAGTGGTTTCAACGTCCGACGCTGGCCACGGCGACCAGGGTTCGATTCCCCATCGCGCCAGAGTCGGCTCTGGTTGGGAGTGCCACCGGGGCAGCAATTGGCTGTCCGCCCCAGGGAGGGGGAGGGAAGCTGACACACACAGTTCGCTGGGCACAGGAGTGGTTCTGGGGTGCCGGAATTACAGTCGACAGCTTGGTGAGTGCTGTCTCAGAGGAGGCAGCGCATCGCCATTGTCACTGCCGGTCACAGGGCTACAGCAGCGAACTACGAGGGAGGGGATTGACCTGAGCACAGCGGGAGTAATTAGCTACCAAATTGGGAAAAAAACTGGGAAAAATCTGAAAAATAAATGGATAAAAATTGTAAAAAAAAAAAACGTATTTAGTATCGCCTGGGTTCACAGGTGTTTTCTTTTAATTTTTTTAATTTTTTAATTTCAGATTTTCCCCCGGTTTTTACCCAATTTGGTAGCCAATTGTACCCTCTATTTTATTCTCAATTCCCCACCCCCACGAGTCCGCCGCCCATCCTCCGGGAACTAGATACACATTCCTGGACCTATTTCCCGCCTTCTTTCGAGACGGAGATCTTCCACAGACTCCATTAACCTTCTCCTCGACGGACTCGTGCCGGCTCTCCTCCCCCCTCCCCGGAGGCGGACAGCCAAATGCCGCCTCCGATCGGGCTGACGACCAGGACCGGTCTGGTAGAAACGCGGGTTTCGATCCGCGTCTCTGACGGGCAGCGCACACCACTCCAAAGCGTGGTGCACAGATCGCTGCGCCATCCGCCAGCCACAGGTGTTTTTTAAAATAATATATAAACTATATATTCATTACAGCGCGTTTCATAGCTTGTCCAAAAACATGAGAGCACCTCCCGTTTTGTGCCTTAGAGCCCCCAGGGGCCACAGTCACACCTGAGTGGAAGGAGCGTATGCAGGGGCCAGTGGCCCCCATCTCAAAGTCACAACACACTTTTCCTCACACGTATCTACCTGTACAATCCGCCATACCTCTCATCCCTGCTCAAGGACTGTATCGGCACGCCGCATCAGGGCTTTTTACACAGACTCCATGCCATTACTGTATTACTGGAACTTGCTGAGTCATTTCTTTATTGCACTGGTCCTTGCTTGTCGTCTAAAAAAAAAAATGTTTCTTTCTTTTTTTCCTCCTGTTTTCTTGGATGAAACTGTGTTTTGTGTTAATTTACTCAATCTGAGATGAGCTCTTATCTAGAATATTCTGTGATTGAGTTTCTACCTTTTTTTTTCATCTTCTAACTCACGATCCTGATGACTTTAATGACTTCCTGTGCCCACAGTAAATAGAGTATTGTGCAAAAGAAAACAAAACCAACTGTTTGTTCATTTGAATTGCAAGTGATATAAAATGAAAGACTCTTTTGTCTAGACACCATTTCTGTCCATGAAATAAAGAACATATCCTGTATGTTTTTTTGTTGTTTTTTTAATAAATTTATTTCTGATTTTCCCCGTTTTTCTCCCAATTTAGTAGCCAATTATACCCTCTATTTTATTTTCAATTCCCCACCCTCACGAGTCCGCCGCCCGTCCTCCGGGAACTAGATTCGTATTCCTGGACCTATTTCCCCGCCTTCTTTCGAGACGGAGATCTTCCACAGACTCCATTAACCTTCTCCTCGGCGGACTCATGCCGGCTCTCCCTCCCCCTCCCCCGGAGGCGGACAGCCAAATGCCGCCTCCGATCGGGCTGACGACCAGGGCCGGTCTGGTAGAAACGCGGGTTTCGATCCGCGTCTCTGACGGGCAGCGCACACCACTCCAAAGCGTGGTGCACTAGACCGCTGCGCCATCCGCCAGCCACAGGTGTTTTTTAAAATAATATATAAACTATATATTCATTACAGCGCGTTTCATAGCTCGTCCAAAAACATGAGAGCACCTCCCGTTTTGTGCCTTAGAGCCCCCAGGGGCCACAGTCACACCTGAGTGGAAGGAGCGTATGCAGGGGCCAGTGGCCCCCATCTCAAAGTCACAACACACTTTTCCTCACACATATCTACCTGTACAATCCGCCATACCTCTCATCCCTGCTCAAGGACTGTATCGGCACGCCGCATCAGGGCTTTTTACACAGACTCCATGCCATTACTGTATTACTGGAACTTGCTGAGTCATTTCTTTATTGCACTGGTCCTTAAGCTTGTCGTCTAAAAAAAAAATGTTTCTTTCTTTTTTTTCCTCCCTGTTTTCTTGGATGAAACTGTGTTTTGTGTTAATTTACTCAATCTGAGATGAGCTCTTATCTAGAATATTCTGTGATTGAGTTTCTACCTTTTTTTCATCTTCTAACTCACGATCCTGATGACTTTAATGACTTCCTGTGCCCACAGTAAATAGAGTATTGTGCAAAAGAAAACAAAACCAACTGTTTGTTCATTTGAATTGCAAGTGATATAAAATGAAAGACTCTTTTTGTCTAGACACCATTTCTGTCCATGAAATAAAGAACATATCCTGTATGTTTTTTTTGTTGTTTTTTTAATAAATTTATTTCTGATTTTTCCC
This sequence comes from Aldrovandia affinis, assembly GCA_029706075.1. NCBI lineage: Eukaryota > Metazoa > Chordata > Actinopteri > Notacanthiformes > Halosauridae > Aldrovandia > Aldrovandia affinis. Next base: position 31,402 of record JAINUG010000871.1, read on the forward strand.
CCGTTTTTCTCCCAATTTAGTAGCCAATTATACCCTCTATTTTATTTTCAATTCCCCACCTCACGAGTCCGCCGCCCGTCCTCCGGGAACGAGATTCGTATTCCTGACCTATTTCCCGCCTTCTTTCGAGACGGAGATCTTCCATGGACTCCATTAACCTTCTCCTCGGCGGACTCGTGCCGGCTCTCCCTCCCCCCTTCCCCGGAGGTGGACAGCCAAATGCCGCCTCCGATCGGGCTGACGACCAGGGCCGGTCTGGTAGAAACGCGGGTTTCGATCCGCGTCCATATCCTGTATGTTTAACTGCGGTTATTGGCGTTGAATTAGCTGTAATGTCAGCAGATACACAGTGTAATTATGCAGCATTTTAAAGACATGGTTACAATGTTAAAGGAAGTGTTTTAGAACCCTTAAATTGGTGGTGTGTGGAAGTGTGGTATGAATGTTTGTGATCTGAAAAGCATTTCACAGAGTATAATATATATATATATTATATATTATAGTATTATATAGTTTATAGAGTTGAGAAGAATCATAGTTTTGAAACTAGAGAGGATGATGTGTATACTCAGGGGGGCACATAAGTGGTACGCCAGTACGCATTCGCGTCCTCAAACGTTAATCACGTACCAAGCAAGACGACAAACGTTTTAAACATACACGTTTGATCAGTCCTTCACTGGTAAGTTAATTAACTAGTTCGTTAAAGTTGCGTATGTTTCAAAAGTTTGTCGTCTTGCTTGGGGGTATTCAAATCCTGATTTCACTAATTAGTTTACCTCCTTGGTCCAGGAAGCGAGCTGATTAGTGAAATCAGGTGGTGTAGTGTGTGGTTGGAGCAAATACCTGCAGACACTGCGGCCCTGGAGGCCTGGGTTTGACTCTGCGGCCCTGGAGGCCTGGGTTTGAGTTCCCCTGCTGGAGGTGTTTGTGCTCAAAATGTAGTTCTGTGCTGAAGTGCAAGTGTAACACCTGCTGTGTCCCACACCTCTCATTGTGATCATTACTAATTAATGATCAGTATTAATTAATGATCAGTATTAATTGATGGCCGTTGCTCTTGGGTCCCTGGTCATCAAATGTATCCTCTAATTGTCCATTTTCATCTAATGAATTTCACCTGTTTATGAAATGTGCTATTTTAACGTCAGCTGTTTTTACAATTCTCCTAATGCTGTTCAGGTGGGTCTTCACTCTGGCTGTGTGTCATTGGTTGAGACTGATTGGCAATAATTGATAATTCACCACATCCTGCCATCAATTAATCAATTATCAATGAACCAAAAGCACATAAATAATGTCTGCGTAGAGTTGTGGGGTTCCGCCCTGATGAGGGCATTCTGGGCCTGTACGCGTGGAGCGCCTGCAGTCTTTTAAGATGTCTCCTAACCGATGCGCCCGAGTTACAAAGGCTTTTTAACTAAACCTCCAAGCAGGTGTGTCTTGGACATTTCTGGATGTGCCCTGCTATCCATTACATTTGACATTTTAGGCATTTAGCAGACGCTCTTATCCAGAGCGACTTGCACAGTTTACTTTTCTTTACATACAATCCATTTATACAGCTGGATATTTTACTGAAGCAATTCAGGTTAAGTACCTTTAGCTCAAGGGTACAACGCTAGTGCCCCCACCTGGGAATTGAACCAGCAACGTCTGAGTTATAAACCCAGTTCCCCCTAACCATTACACTACACTGCCACCCTACCCAAAGAGTGCTGTACTTTATAGACTTTAGAGCTTTTTCAGTAAAGAGATTTCTTTAAAAAACAAACAGTCTGTTGCATTAAACTCTTTTCTTGCTTAAATGCAAAATCACATGCTCAGTTTTTTTACAATAGTTTTTGATTTGCATCCTGTTAAGACACTGTTCTAGTGTGAGGATGAGCCCCACGGCCTGCAGATTTTTTCCAGTTTTTCTCCCAATTTGGTAGCCAATTACACCCTCCATGTAATTAGATTCACCCTCCCCCACACGAGTCCGCCACTCGTCTCTATGAGGCAAGCTAATTCTCCGAGGGCAGCGAACTCCGTTCCTTCGAGACAGAATTCACCCCCACCCACATTCTGGAGACTCCCTTATGTGCTTCACAGAGAACCCAAGCCGGCTCACCCTCCCCCCCTCACCCTGGGGCGAACAGCCAAACACCGCCCCCGATCGGGGCTGACAACCAGGGCCGGTCTGGTAGAGACGGGTTTAGAACCGCAACTAGGTTTTAAACTCACTCCCGTGTGAATCAACATCAATCCCAACGATTCAATGAATTTGACTGCGAAGCCAAACCCTGAATTGTCTAAACACTCCCACTGTCAGCCACTGGGGGTCAGTATTGTGCTAGCAATATTGGTTTTGACCTTAGAGAAGGGTCTGGGGACACCCAGCAAATTGGAAAGAAATATATTTTTTTAATAATTTTCTTCATATTTTTTCCACATTAAATAAATTATATAGTTTTATATAAATTACATACTTTCAGATACAAAAACCCCCCTTGTGTTTGGTTGGCACATCCTTGCTAATACTTGGTGATCCTCATAATGATTTAATATTTATCTCATCTTCAGCCGCTTATTCCTAGTTAGGGTCTCGGGGGGGCTGGAGCCTATCCCAGCATGCATTGGGGCGAGAGGCAGGAATACACCCTGGACAGGTGGCCAATCCATCGCAGGGCACTACATACACCAGGGGTCACTAACAGGCGGACCGCGGTCCGGGTCCGGACCCAGAAGCCGTCCTATCCGGACCGCGTCCAAAAACCGGCGTCAAAAACCGATAAATTATTGAGAATTACTACATTTTGACGGAGCATTTCAATTTGAACCGGCGCAGCTTTTCTAGCATTTACGGCACTGGTTTATCATTGCACGAGGCGCAAAATTCCGAGGAGCGCAAAATTTAAGAAAACGTAAAAAACCTTTTTTGCACCACGGACCAGTTCCAGGCGCATTATTTCTCGCGCACCCCCGTGCAGCTTTTTCCGTAGCACCCCCGTCCTTGAAATAAATGATCTGGTCTCACTTTTTTTCGCGTAGCACCCCCGTCGACAGAAAATGGGGCGCCGTTACGTGCCTCGCACCACCGGACCTTGGCTTGAGGCCATTTTATCTAACTGGACCTCTTTGAATTTTACTTGAAGACCCCTGACATACACCATTCACTCACAGACTCATACCTATGGGCAATTTAGACTCTCCAATTAGCCTAACGTGCATGTCTTTGGACTGTGGGAAGAAACCGGACTACCGGAGGAAACCCACGCGGACACGGGAGAACATGCAAACTCCGCACAGAAAGGCCCCGGCCTGGATTCGAACCCGAGACCTTCTTGCTGTGAGGCGACAGTGCTATCCACTGCACCACCGTGCCGCCATTTAATATTTAATATTTATATTGTGCTAAATTCTAAATACAGATATTTGCTGTAATGGCATCAGGATTTAGACGTGCTCCCATCTGTGTTGCAGCCTGTAGTGGGCGTTGGATGCATGTGTCAAAGGTCAGCCGTGTTATTGAGCTGGACCTCAGCCGCAGAGCGGTGTGGTGGGTCGTGGGATTCTGGTTTTAGAGACCCTGGTTTAGAGAGAATATCCCTGCAGAAACCCAGAGCAACAACAATGTTTACTGGGATTAAAAAAAGCTTGATTTTAATTGAGTTACCCAAATGGCTTCTTCAATCAAGTAGCGAGACGATATAATTCAACCGCATAACGCATCTGAGAAGAACCTGAGTATAACAACATCACGTTACACATTAGGGCATTACGCTCTCGGAGAAACAATGCACTTCCCTCCTGGGAATTCAAAGTTATGCAAGTTTTCATTGAAATGAAAAAGGTTTAGCTGAACTACATTTGAAATTTTTACATTTCAAGCATTTAGCAGACGCTCTTATCCAGAGCGACTTACAATATGTGCATTAATACAGAATGGTCATGTTGATGTGAAGAGAGAAACGAACGACAACAGTGGTAACCTAGAAATATAAAAGATTTATTTCAGCTTCAAATTAGCATACAGATTAACAATGGCCAGAAAATACAAAAGCCTAATGCAGACACACCTACAGTACAGCCACTTACAGCTGCTCAATACAGCTTTACACAATAATCAATGCATTTACAAACATGTGTTCAAACAAAAGCCTTGAATGTCATTTTGACTATCTCATCAGCTTCATATTTATAGAAATTTTCCACCCATGGTCTCATGTCTTCTCTGACAGAAAGATGGGAGGGAGATTTAACACAGGAAACAGAGCCACACAGAGACACAAGTAGAGTGTGATACAAGTGATCTGAGGCTTTAGTTCACAGTCTCTGAGGCGGCAAAAGAGCTTTTAGTCGCTTATTTCATTTTACAAATGTATTTCTTGAGATCATTCTTTTCTTAGCAGGTGCCTTCATACGTTTACGATGGCGCCGCGACCGGCTGCCACGGTGCGTTGGCGTGCATTTGTTTGTTTGTTTTTCGTCTTTAATTCTGTTTATTGTGACCCTACTCGGATTATCTTCACAAAAGACGAGTTGCTAAACATCAGGGACGAGTCACCCGACTTTTGTCCCAATTTCCTCGCCTCACCCGTGGATTTACTTGGCGTTTTGGTCAAGGGTGCTCTGCTCCTAGGACAGGTAGTGAGGCGGAGACGGAGAGGCAAGCGCGCCGGGGCTCTGGCACGCTTTAGGGAGAGAGGATTACGCACGCCTCTCCCGGGAATACTCCTCTCAAATGTCCGCTCACTCTGCAACAAAATTGACGAACTGCATCTTCTTCTAAGGACAAACAGAGACTTTTCTCTCTCTTCTGTCTTGTGTTTTACGGAATCGTGGCTAAGTGAATCTATACCGGACTCCGCCGTCCAACTGCCCGGCTTCCAGCTCTTACGTGCGGACCGCGACCGGTTCTTTCACACAAGACGATAGGTGGAGGGATTTGTTTTTACATAAATCAAGGCTGGTGCAACGACGTGAAGGTGATTTTACAAACGTGTTCTCCTGACCTGGAATCCTTTTTATCACTTGTAGACCGTTTTATTCTCCCGTGAATTCACTTCCTTTACACTGGCTGGCGTTTACATCCCGCCGCAAGCTGACGTGCATGAGGCTCAACGCCAACTTGCCGAACAAATAATGGAAGTGGAGAAAGGGAGCCCATGCTCTCCAGTTATCGTCCTGGGGACTTTAACAATGGCAATCTAACCCTTGAGCTTCCTAAATATAAACAGTTAATCAAATGCCCGACCAGGCAGGAGAAGACTTTGGATCATTGTTACAGTACCATCCGTGGGGCTTATCGCGCAGTCCCCGTGCGGCTCTGGGACTATCTGACCATGCTGTTATTCATTTGATCCCAGCTTATAGGCAGAAGTTAAAACTTTCTAAACCTGTTGTGCGGAGGACTATGAATTGGAGCAACAGAGAAGCAGTGGAGGAACTGCGTGACTGCCTGGGAAGCACAGACTGGGATACTTTCAGGACTGCTTCCAACAACCTGGACGAATACACAGAGGCTGTGACGTCATACATCAGCTTTGCGTAGACATCTGTATTCCAACACGCACCAGGGTGAGTTACAACAATGACAAACCCTGGTTCACAGCAAGACTCAGACAGCTTCGTTTGGAGAAGGAGAGGGCTTTTAACCCCCTGAGGTCCGTGCTAAGCTTTTAATGTTTTTAGATTTTGGCATGGTCTGATATTTATCTCAATTTCATCAATTTAACACACACTTACTCCAAAGTGTTTGATATTTTTATTTGAAGGACAATCACAGCTACATTTGTATGCCATCAATAGTTTGGTCAGTATCATATGCAGCTTGTAAATAGATCTACAAACACACAAGTTAAAAATAGTAAATTTTTCTGCTGTCACAAAAGATGTGAAAGCACACACTAAACTATAGTGACGAATTGTTTTGCCAATGTGCGTTTGTTCACCAAGGTCTTGGTTATGTAAGGGTGTGAAAATAGTTTAGCACATCTGAGATCTAAATAGCTAAAAACCTGTTTTTATCAGAACTGGTCACATTTATTTCAGGCTGTGGAGGGCTAAATGCTAAATACCTGAATATTCATTTTGGCTCTTTGTTACGTTGCAACACGCGGAATGTTTGGCGTCACAACACGCGATATTCATAGGCTATATTTTCACGAGTATTTGAAAACAAGCGAAATAAAATTAATATCAGCATAGACTGTTGCTGGCAGATTGCAAGCGTAAACACAGACAAGATGTAAAAAAATAAAAAAACAAGCGAAATAAAATCAATAGCATAGACTGTTGCTGGCAGATTGCAAGCGTAAACACAGACATACGATATATTTTATAACATTTTACGCTGTTTGAAAAGTATTTTGTGTGCCTATTGCAATTTGTTACATTGCGACATGCGGAATATGTAGTCACAAGGCGCGGAATTCATATATTTTCACGAGTATTTGAAAATATACTCGTGAATATACTGTTGCTGGCAGATTGCAAGCGTAAACACAGACATACGATATATTTTATAACATTTTAGGCTGTTTGAAAAGTATTTTCTGTGCCTATTGCAATTTGTTACATTGCGACATGCGGAATATGTAGTCAAGACGCGGAATTTATATATATTTTCACGAGTATTTGAAAACAAGCGAAATAAAATAAATATCAGCATAGACTGTCCTCTTCAGTTTGTGTTGTTTATGCCGGCGTTTTCACACATGGCCCGACGTACCTCCCGAAATTAGCACCTCGTTAACATGTCAATAGAAGGGGGACGTTACTAAAAGGTAAAAAACAGAGTAAAAGCAAGGTTTACTTTTGGTCTAATTAAGCTAATTTTAAAAATCCCATTTGATTTGCCAGTGCTCAAATCGGAAAGTCGCGATTCTAAGGTTTCTGTCAATGTTTTTGCCGCGTGTGTATGATAAAATATCGCGAAGTTAGAAATAGTAATATACTTGTATTGCTGCTTGGATCGGCGCCGATCCAGCCGACCTCAGGGGGTTAAGAGTGGAGACAAGGATAGTTCGAGACTGGCTAGGTACACGTTTACCAAGGCTATTAAGGAGGCCAAACGACAGTATTCTGAGAGGCTGGAACAACAAGTCTCTGCCAATGACTCTGCGTCAGTCTGGAGGGGACTACGAGAGATAACAAACTATAAAACCAAATCCCCCCACTCTATGAACGACCTCAGACTCACAAACGACCTGAATGAATTCTACTGCAGATTCGACAGACAGTGGAACAGTCCTGACTCCGACCCTGACTCTGACTCTCACACCCAGCCCCCAACAGCTATCACATCTCTTTCATCTCTTTCATCCAGCCAGAACAGCGACACCCCCTTTCTATTCTAGACCCCGACACCTCCAGACAGCCCCCGCCCCCATCACACCTCTCTCCATTTTGGAGAGTGAAGTCAACCTGCTATTCAGGAGGCAGAACCCCCGCAAGGCAGCTGGACCAGATGGTGTCTCATCCTCTACACTGAGGCACTGTGCGGACGAGCTGGCCCCAGTGTTCACAAACATCTTTAACATCTCCCTGGATGCATGCAAGGTACCTGCCTGCTTCAAAACATCAACCATCATCCCTATCCCCAAGAAGCCGAGGATCACGGGTCTGAACGACTACAGACCAGTAGCCCTGACTTCTGTGGTCATGAAGACCTTTGAGCGCCTCGTGCTGGCCCACCTCAAGACTATCACCAACCCCATCCTAGACCCACTGCAGTTTGCCTACAGAGCCAACAGGTCTGTAGACGATGCAGTCAACATGGGACTCAACTTCATCCTTCAACATCTAGACTCCCCGGCACCTACGCTAGGATCCTGTTTGTGGACTTTAGCTCTGCATTCAATACCATCGTTCCAGAGCTTCTCCAGGACAAACTGACCCAGCTGAGCGTGCCTGAGCCCACATGCAGATGGATCACTGACTTCCTGACAGACAGGAAGCAGTATGTGAGGCTGGGAAAGCTAGTTTCGGAGCCCCGGACCATCAGTATTGGAGCCCCACAAGGCTGTGTGCTCTCTCCTCTACTCTTCTCCCTCTACACCAACAGCTGCACCTCCAGCCACCCTTCTGTCAAACTCCTGAAGTTTGCAGATGACACAACCCTCATTGGCCTAATCACCAAGGGGGATGAGTCCGCCTACAGGAGGGAAGTGGACCACCTGGCTTCCTGGTGCAGCCAGAACAACTTAGAGTTGAACGCTCTAAAAACTGTGGAGATGGTTGTAGATTTTAGGAGGAGCCCAGCCCCAACTGCCCCCTTATCATGAGTGACTCTCCAGTTAACATCGTGGAGTCATTCAGATTCTTGGGGACAATAATCGCTCAGGACCTCAAGTGGGCAGAGAACATCACTGCCATCACCAAGAAGGCCCAGCAGAGGCTGTTCTTCCTGCGGCAGCTGAAGAAACTCAACATGCCGCAGAAAACCATGGTGCTGTTCTACAGGTCCATCATCGAGTCCATTCTCACCTCATCGATCACCGTCTGGTTCGCTGCTTCTACTGTCAAGGACAGAGGCAGACTGCAGCGGATCATCCGGTCAGCCGAGAAGGTCATCGGCTGCAACCTGCCGTCTCTCCTGGACCTGTACCACTCCAGGACCAGGAAGAGAGCAGGAAAGATCATCGCTGATCCTTCTCATCCCGGTCACCACCTCTTCCAAAGTCTTCCATCCGGCAGAAGGCTACGGTCTATCAAAACCAAAACCTCGCGCCATCTGAACAGTTTTTCCCTAAGGCAGTGGGGCTCACAAACATGCCCCCTGCCTCTCACTGACTCAGGGACTATCACTCACCCCCTCGGCCTTTCCCTCATCATGCTGGAGGCACTCATTCATTCATACAGACATGCACACATATAGCTCTTACCCAACACTTGTTTCTAATTGTGTACTACCATGTATACTTTAAATATTTATTTATTATTGCTGTGCCTTGTAGTGTTTTTATCCTGTGAATGTCTTGTTGGTTTCTTTATTGTCTTGTTCAGTGTTTTTATGCACCAACCTCACCAAGGCAAATTCCTTGTATACTTGTGTACTTGGCAATAAAAGTTTTTCTGATTCTGATTCTGATTCTGATACAATATATTCTAAAACATAGCAGTTGCGTTATTACTGTAGTGAACCATTTACAGTATCCAGCTGAAGGAAATAGAGGCATCTATAAGCCCCTGATTATTGCTCTAATTTATATTTGCTCATCGATTATTTTATGATTTTGTGGATTTGCTGTGAGTAAAATATATTACAGTTTATATAGTTTAAATACTTTCAGCAAGCGGATAGATACATGCTTTACAGCATGAAGTTGTGACACGGCATTAACCTACTGTCACTTCTGCAGAGAATAAGAGCATAATATTCTAATGATTACAGCTATTCTTTTAAATGCATTTTAAATCATTCATCATTAAAAGATGATTTCAGAGAGGAAGTGCATCAGTCTCACAGACACTCCTCAGAAGCACATGGCAGGGTAAATCAACCCATCCATCACCCTCAACATCCCCCAGCACCCACCTCCTCCCAGCCGCCGCACAGTCTTCAGACCCGAAATGTTCATCTGGCTCTCCCGTCAACCAGAATCTGCAAGAGAAGCAGAGAGACTGAATGAGACACAGATGTGCTACTTCTCTATTGTTGCCTACAGGGATACTCTTTCACCCTCTCTGTCTATTGCTGTCTCTGGGACTGCACTGTATGACTCTGCAGACTGTGAATAAGGATGCACAGGGTTTAGTCTGTGGAGACTCCTCTCTATGGGGGATAATACTGGACATTCCAGCATTAACATCCAACATTCAAATTCAAACACACACAATGTTGTAAATAAATATTTTAAAATATAATGCATTCATATAAATTCTTTAAATGTTTTTTAAAATTATGTTAACCGTGTAGCTGAAAATGTCCATAAATATTGTGTGACTCTGGGATGTGAGGTGGAGGTTAATGATGTTTCATACAGAGTTTATCTTCTGTCTGTATATTGATCCCCTGTAATGTGTCTGTAAGATTTCTTACGCTTTATCTTTCTGCAGAGGGGTTCCATCCACCCAGAGCCAGGTCCCCTCTGTTTCTGAGTCACTCAGTCCAATCCAGTGAACATAACCTCCTGTTTGTTTGTAGATGAAGTCCTGAACAAAGACAGAATGACTCACCACTCACTGTGCTGACAGAGACACTGAGGCTGTGTTCACCAATTTGTTCAACACACTATATAGTGCACTATTTAGGGAATAGGGAACGGTTTCGAACACAGCCTGAGACAACAACATCAAACACACATCAGATTTTAAGAGCCGGCAAGTTATCGGGAATATAGGTATATGTTTTATATATTAAAAAATGTATATAATAATAATAATATATTATATTATTATTATTATTATTATATAATTTTTTATATATATATATATATATATATATATATATATACACATTGTTATATATATATATAACATGTATACAATGTTATATATATATATAACAAATATATATACAAAGCCTACTTATCAATCTATATTGTTAATGTTCTACCCACCACCCGCTCACTTATTCATCCATTCATTCAATGTCTTACCTGTTCCTCTTTGCTCTCTATAATCACCAGGTCAGCTCCCTGTTTAAGGCAGTCACTGCGACTGTCATTCCAGGTCTTCACCACAGTAGAGAAGTAGTAACACTTGGAGTTTCTCTGCTCCCAGCCCTCTGGACAGGGTCTACACACTCTCTCTGTACAGAAACAACAGGCAACAGTTTTCTATCAATGACCTATAAGCACCAAACAGTATACTTTCAACTAAGAGGTAAGAAAAATAAGTAAAAGTGTTCTTTGACAGACAGAGTAGCACCACTCACTCTGTGATCTGAGGGGACAGTACTGATCCAGAACGGGGAATTTCACTACCACAGCATCAAAGTCTCTCTGTAGCTGGTCTTTCTGTGTATTCAGGCTGTCATAGTCTCTCTGGAGCTGGTCTTTCTGTGTATTCAGGCTGTTGTTGTCTCTCTGGAGCTGGTCTTTCTGTGTATTCAGGCTGTCGTAGTCTCTCTGGAGCTGGTCTTTCTGTGTATTCAGGCTGTTGTTGTCTCTCTGGAGCTGGTCTTTGTCCAGGGTGCTGTTATTGGCTCTTATTGGTTCCTCCACACATCCCATGGAACAGTTCTGAGATGCACTCGTATCTAATTCACAAAGGGGAAAAGACACTGTAAATACAAGAACAGATCAACAATCTCCATTTCTTAGAGAATAAAATGATCAATTAATTTCATACTTCACCACTGTATGAAAAAGCCACCATGTATCAATTGTATAATATATACAATTTAGTCAATCTATGAAAAAATAATCTTAAAACCATATCACATTGACCACAAACATCATCTGCTAAAAGTTAGCTTTTTCCTCTAAGGCATAGAATCTTGTTTTAGAGGATCAAGTTCCAATGCCAGTCTTCGATTGGAACCGGGTGTTGTGGTCAGATGAGACCAAAAGTTAGCTTTTTGGCCATGCACACCAGCAATGGTTTTTTTGCGTCAGAAGGACACTTACAGTGGGTTCGGAAAGTATTCAGACCCCCTTAAATCTTTCACTCTTTGTCATATTGCAGCCATTTGCTAAAATCAATTAATTTCATTTTTTTCCTCGTTCATGCACACACAGCACCCAATATTGTCAGAACAACACAGACTTGTAGAAATTTTTGCAGATTTATTACAAAATAAACACTGAAATATCACATGGCCATAAGTATTCAGACCCTTTGCTGTGACACTTGTATATTTAACTCAGGTGCTGTCCAATTCTTCTGATCATCCTTGAGATGGGCCTACACCTTCATTGGAGTCCAGCTGTGCTTAATTATATTGATTGTACTTGATTTGGAAAGGCACACACCTGTCTATGTAAGGTCCCACAGTTGACAGTGCATGTCAGAGTAAAAACCAAGCCATGAAGTCCTAGGAACTCTCCATAGACCTCCGAGATAGAATTGTGTTGAGGCATAGATCTGGGGAAGGGTATAAAAACATTGCTAAAGCATTGAAAGCACCCAGGGGAACAGTGGGCTCCATCATTGTGAAATGGAATACGTTTGAAACCACCACAACTCTTCTTAGAGCTGGCCGTCTGGCCAAACTAAGTAACCGGGCAAGAAGGGACATGGTCAGGGAGGTGACCAAGAACCCAATGGCCACTCTAAGAGAGCTTCAGAGTTCCTCTGCAGCGATGGGAGAACCTGGTAGAAGGACAAACATCTCTGCAGCACTCCCATCAATCAGACCTTTATGGTAGTGGCTAGACGGAAGCTACTTCTGAGTGAAAGGCATATGACAGCCCACCTGGAGTTTGCCAAATGGTACTTAAAGGACTCTAAGAGCATCAGGAAAAAGATTATCCGGTCTGATGAGACACAAATTGAAATTTTTGGCCTGAATGCCAAGTGCTACCATAAAGGTCTGATTGATGGGAGTGCTCTGACATGCACTGTCAACTGTGGGACCTTACATAGACAGGTGTGTGCCTTTCCAAATCAAGTCCAATCAATATAATTAAGCACAGCTGGACTCCAATGAAGGTGTAGGTGTGACGACCGTGATAAGGACCCAGACGCAGATCAGGGATATGGCAAAAGAGTAGTTTATTAGCAGGCAGGGATCAAAACCAGGAATCAGAGAATCGGAGGTACAAAAACGCGAGGCAGAGAGAAGTCGAAAACAGGCAGTCCAAAAAGTCAATAACAGGTAGGCAGATAGGCAAACAAAACAGAATTGCTAGGCAGGCTCGGGGTAGTCAACAGAAGGATAGTCTCGGGAAATACAAATTACTCTGGCTTCGGAAAGGTAGGCTCAGGGAAAATTGAATCAACGTACTGACACGGAGAAATGAAAACACTGAACATATATACTGGGAGACACAATGGAAATCAGGTGAGACAATGAGGAGAGAGAGGATGGAACACAGGGAAGAGATAATTACATAACAAGGGGGAAACGCAAGACACGGACACTGAACCATACAAACATATAGACAATTAACGACCTGGGAGAACAGGCAGACACGTGCATAGTAAAGGGAGGTACGCAAAGAGAAACGTTGCGTGCGTATGAAGAGAGAATAGAAAGCTAATCAGGGATAGGATAATGGGAGAGAGAAATGAGCGATCGAAATAAGCGTGAGATAATTAGTGATTAGTAGTGTTAGTAACTAAATCTAAATCCCTAACGTTAGTAGATTAGTTAGTTAGTACTGTACACATCTAACTAATATATACAAAGTGCGATCACGAAAGTAGGAAAGAAGAAAACGAGAAAATAAGCGAAGGCGGAGGAAACCCGGAAATTCTAAACACCCGAAGTGCATGACAAGACAGGGAGTGGATCACGAACTAAGACGGAACAGAAACAGACACGGAGCGGGACGTGACAGAACAATGAAAACACAATACAGAATAACAAATAACGAAAGGGAACAGATGAAACATAAACAACGACCAAAAACAACAGAACAGGGACTCAGAATATAACAGTAGGCCCATCTCAAGGATGATCAGAAGAATTGGACAGCACCTGAGTTAAATATACAAGTGTCACAGCAAAGGGTCTGAATACTTATGGCCATGTGATATTTCAGTGTTTATTTTGTAATAAATCTGCAAAAATTTCTACAAGTCTGTGTTGTTCTGACAATATTGGGTGCTGTGTGTGCATGAACGAGGAAAAAAATGAAATTAATTGATTTTAGCAAATGGCTGCAATATGACAAAGAGTGAAAAATTTAAGGGGGCCTGAATACTTTCCGAACCCACTGTATGTCGCCTCCCGCGTGGTCTAGTGGTTTCAACGTCCGACGCTGGCCACGGCGACCGGGGTTCCATTCCGCAGTCCGCGCCAGAGTCGACTCTGGCCGGGAGTGCCACTAGGGGGGCAATTGGCTGTCCGCCCCAGGGAGGGGGGAGGGAAGCCGACACAGTTTGCTGCGCACAGAGGTGGTTCTGGGGTGCCGGAGTTACAGTCAACAGCATGACAAGTGCCGTCTCGGAGGAGACGATGCTTCGCCTTTGTCACTGCCGGTCACAGGGCTACGGCAGCGAACTACGAGGGAGGGGATTGACCTAAGAATAGCAGGAGTAATTGGCTACCAAATTGGGAGAAAAACTTGATAAAATCAGAAACAAATTTTTAAAATGTAAAAAAGAAGGACACTTATGTTGAACAGCCCTGTCCCTATGGTGGATCTTTGATGTGTTGGGTTTTTTTTGCATCTTGGTTTTTGTTAAGGTCAATAGAATCATGAAATCCAGCGGTACATCGCCTTTGTCACTGCTGGTCTCAGGGCTACGGCAGCGAGCTCACAA
>JAINUG010000872.1:0-45658 GCA_029706075.1 Aldrovandia affinis
TATTTCAGTTCCCCATGTCAATAACCAAATGAATGACAACTGTTTCGACTAAACGCATTGAACTTGTAGAGTTCAATATAGTACACACGAATGTGTATGAAACGGTCGCTGTTTGACCTATAACGTTTCACTGTCAGTCATTCAAGGTGAGGTAACTCCGGACCGTATTGGCGAGCGTCTGTGTTCACAGCAATTTATATTATATTATCGGCGGATGTGCGCGGCGTAGGTCCACAACCACGGATCCCTCCTCACTTAGCTAGCACATGGCATGCTACGCTAAAACCGGCGCATACAAGCCACGCTTCACATTTAAAAGCCCCATGACGCCAGCAGTTAATTACAAATTATTTTCTGGTCGCGGGAAGAAAGGGATGCAGCATTGAATGGTGGCTGGCTATTCAAGATCGTGGGTCGACGGATAGATCTAGCTAGCTACTTCATATTCCAAAAAGTTGGTACGTGTAGTTGGCGAGCTGCCGCACTCAATCTCCTCGCATTTTCTTTAACTGGGCCGTTAAAGCCGGGTCTCCTTTCAGACAAACATAGCTGAACTTAACAAGGCGAATGAACTGAATAAACACGGCTAATGTTAATGGGGAAAAGCACGAGATCCACACTAGCTCATTCAGCAGCTCAAATCTCGAACGATCACCTTTAGCTCATCCCGAATGACGTGACGCATTTACGCTGCCACACTGCTGAAATGCCTGGGTATTGAACGCAAACTCACCTTCTCGTTTAAGCGACGGGATCTCTATTAAATGTTCATTTAGCCTTGTTGGGCAAGAACCCACACGACGAAGAACGAGCAGTGAGTGGCAAGTGCGTTTCTGTAAAAGGGGGAAAGAGGTGTCCAGTCCACACGCACCTGCTTTATCTTGCATTCCTCTTACGCGCGTCACTGTTATTAACCCTGCAAGCCGATGTCGGCATACACTGTGCGCGTCGAGTGGATCCTAGAAATACCGCGTTACACATTTACTGGTCGTTTTGTAGATTTGCTGATATTGTTGGCTCGTTGAATAAAATTAGCTATCAAAATCCACTGTGGATCAATGAGCCTGTTACAGTCGAAATACTGAGATAGCAACTCATTATAATGACTTACAGGATCTTTTTTCCCATCACATTGGCGGAAATGGAATGGAAGCCCATTGTATAGCGACCTGTTTTAGTTCATTGTGACTAAGCGATCAAGTAAATTAAATCCCGTATCAGGCTATTTAACACACAGAGAGAGCATAGGATAAGCAGCAGTTGAGTAGTTAACAATGAGCACACGCCTAAATCCACCAGAGTCGAACGAGAAGTTTTGACAAAGACTACAAAGTGGACAGGCTATGCCACATATGTAGCTATACACACACGCCACACGACGACGGTGCTGTGTAGTGGTAGAAGGAAAATGCAAGCATAAGCTGAAACATAAGATATTTAAAAAGTTAAATACTAAACCACATGTCATGATGGGAAGTTCATGTTTAAGTAGTGCATAATACATTTTGTTCGATATTTCAGTTCCCCATGTCAATAACCAAATGAATGACAACTGTTTCGACTAAACGCATTGAACTTGTAGAGTTCAATATAGTACACACGAATGTGTATGAAACGGTCGCTGTTTGACCTATAACGTTTCACTGTCAGTCATTCAAGATGAGGTAACTCCGGACCGTATTGGCGAGCGTCTGTGTTCACAGCAATTTAAATTATATTATCGGCGGATGTGCGCGGCTTTATCGTGTTCTAAAGTATCACATTTATGCTGCTGCTTCAGAATTGCCACAATAAAAAAAAACGCTGAAATAGCCAATATGGAACTTTTTTAGTATTGACAGCTTATGGTGGCTCGTTTTTGGCAGTGATTTACGGTCGCTAATACAATACATATGTAACCTAATGGTTAAATGCAAATAGACCACGCCACTCTCTTGGAAGGGGAGAGACCCTCACTTTATCGCTACACAATTTGTAGTCCCCACACAGGGTTTCCAATGAAGGAAGATGTCAAACAGAGGTTCTTTTTGTATACCAAAGTACACTTTATTAAATCACCAACATGGTAAAACAATCATATAAAACTCTGGACTAGTATGGGTTAAACCACTACAGACAATAAACGCGCCAAACCCTATTACTATTGCACACCCGGGTTAAGCACAGCACCTCTAGGATGTAAAGATAACCACACCACACTTCTAATAAATAAATAAATACAACCACGACACTTCTAAATAAATAATCAAATAATAGTACAAAAATGGTCGATGGCACGATTCCTTCTGATAGCGGTGTTTTACCCAACTGAGGCACAGAGGTACGAATCAAAATTAAACACGCTCACTACGATCTACCCGCTCGCTCCGTGGGTGAAAAGTATGGCTACCAGGAATAATCCTTTCCAAAGCCCAACCACATCAGGTATGTCTTAAACCGTGGGGCAATGGCATATTCCTTTGCTCTGTTAATCCGTAACGCGCGTAGACTCCATTCACCTCATTCAAAAAAAAGGACGAAAACAAACGTGAACTGAACTCTGAAGTCTCACGCGACTTCCCTTTACCTGATTTGGCCATACCTGGCCAGGGAACTCCTGGGTCCTAATGTCCCTCATGTTACATACACCCCCACTTTAAAAGGTTGCCGTCCCGGCAACATAACTTAACCTAACCTGGGCCTACCCTAATCTTAGTCCCATGGCCTAAAGACTACTTGTTGAGAGTGAACTGCTGGAGCTGGTGGGGCTAAAGGCCGGGGTAGGTTGAAAGGGTTGGAATGCTGACCTGCCGTTGTTCTGTTTGACCGTCTCCCGGCAGCCAGTCCTGGTTGCAAACCTGTCATTGGTTCTGATGGCTGCGGGGCAGAAGGAGGTACTGGGCAGTCCTCGACTAAGGGGAGGGGGGCTGCTACTGGGCAAGTCTCTTGGGGTCGGGGCTCTAGGGCTGGTTCCATTTGCTGGGGGCCCTGCTGGTTCGGAGGGGGGGTCAGGACTCCTGACAGAAAGCTGTCGTCACTGTGGCCATCGTCACTTTCACCCTCTGGTGAAAGCACTCTGTCCCTTGCTCTGACCGGGATTAACCCCGTCAATGGTTCGACACCAGGACTCCATTGGCTGTGATCGGTCTCAATTCTGAGCGGTGGATGTTCTTCTGCTGGTCTGGGTGGTCACGGGACTGAATCTTGTATACTGAGCCAGCCTTATCCAGGCATTCCACCACTTGATAGACCGTTGATTCCCACATGTCTTGGATTTTTCATCGTCCTGGTCCATGGTTCTTCTTATAGACTAAGGTCCCTGCTAAGAGGATAGGTGCGTTTGGTTCAGGCTGCCGGTGCTCTCTGGACGTCGCAGCTGCCTCGAGATACCTCCAGGCATTCACATAGACAGAGGCCAGGTGATCTTGGTGTCTGGTCACCCAATCTTCCAGTGTGGTGGCCATCTGTTCCTCCTCCGCTTGACCCAGAAGCAGATCGACGGGCAGCTGGGGCTTCTGGCCAAACATCAGTTCGTAGGGTGAATGGCCTGTTGACTGGTGGGCGGTGGTATTGTATGCGAACAGTAGCTGGGGGAGCACTTGAGGCCACTTTCGTTTCTTCTCCTCTGGGAGGGAGCGCAAGAGGTCAAAGATGGTTCTGTTAAATCTCTCGCATTGTCCATTCCCCTCTGGATGGTATGGGGTGGTCCTACTCTTTACAACGCCATACAGCTGGCAGAGGCGCTTGAGTAGCTCTCCTTCAAAGTTGCGGCCTTGGTCAGAGTGAATCCGTTTTGGCACTCCGTATGTATAGAACCACTTTTCGGTGAGGATCTTGACCACTGTGTGAGCCTTCTGATCAGACGTGGGATACGCCTGGCTGAATTTGGAGAAGACATCGTGACGACCAGGATGTTCTCTCTGCCATCACTGGCCCTTTCCAAGGTGGCGAAATCAATGGCTATTACCTCCAATGGTTTGTAGGCCATTAGATGTCCCATGGTGGTCCGGACTGATGGCTGTACTGCCTTTTGCCACAACGCACCGCTCACACTCTTTGCACCACCGGTCGATATCCGAACGCATGTTCGACCAATAGCACCTCTCCCGGACTAGGCCAATTGTCCTCTCTGCTCCTTGGTGGCCATGATTGTCGTGTAGACTGGTCAGTACCTCGGCCTGCAATACTTTGGGTAACAGTAGCTGGTGCACCGCCTCTCGGCTTGGGGGTATCCCGGATCTCCCGGTAGAGTACCCCGTGCTTCTCCCTGATCCTCTTCCATTCTCGAGACAGCCCCAACACCTGAGGCGGTTCTCTGACCCTTTCTGCTCCATTTGGGGGCCGCCCTCTTCTCCAATAGGGCAGGAAGGCTTTGATTGCAGGGTCGGCGGCTTGCAGGGCCTGCAGATCAGCCTGGGTGCGCATTGAGCTGCGTCCACAGCCATAGTGTGGGCTGAACTCTGGTTTCCGCTGGGGCGCTGTAGGTGGTGGTCCGCCACTTGTGGTGGGACGGCGATGCCAGGGAGAGCTGTAGAGATGGACTGAGTGTTTGGGAGGCGAGAAAGGGCATCAGCATTTCGATTGACAGGGCCAGGTCGGTACTTAATGTCAAAGTTGAAACTGGCCAACTCCGAGGCCCATCGTTGCTCTACAGCTGCCAGTTTAGCTGTCTGCAGATAGCTCAGGGGGTTGTTGTCTGTGTAAATGGTGAACGTGGTTCCCAGGAGGTATTCCCTGAACTTTTCGGTAACCGCCCACTTCAGCGCCAGAAACTCCAATTTCATGGAGCTGTAGTTCGACATGTTCCTCTCAGTCTTCCTAAGCCCCCTGCTGGCAAACGCAATCGGCCTACGTCCTCCATCTTGTTCTTGTGAGAGTACTGCGCCGAGGCCCTGGTGGCTAGCATCAACTTCCAGAATAAAGGGCTGCTTGAAGTTGGCATAGCCTAGGACTGGGGTGGTGGTCAGCCTTGTTTTCAGGGTCTGAAATGCCTGTTCGCACTGTTCATTCCAGTGTCCCTGTAACTTGACACTGGCCTTTGGGCGGGGCTTTTTGTTGGTTCCCTGTAGCTCGGCGACAAGCCGGTGGAGTGGGGCGGCATGCTTGGCGAACCCTTCAACGAAACGCCGATAGTATGACGCAAACCCCACAAAGGATCTGAGCTCTGAGACCGTAGATGGGCGCTTCCAGTCCACCACTGCTCTGGTCTTCTCCGGATCGGTAGCCACCCCGGCGGCCGAGATGATGTGGCCCAGATACCTCACCTCCCGCTGAAAGAAGTGGCATTTGGACATCTTCAGTTTCAGGTGGTGTTGCCGGAGCCGACTCAGGACCATCTCCAAACGCTGCAGGTGCTGACTGAAGGAGGTCGAGAAGATGACAATATCATCCAAATACAGTAGGACTGACTGGAAACTCTGATCGCCGAAGATGCGCTCCATCAGACGTTGGAATGTTCCTGGCGCGTTGCACAGTCCGAATGGCATTCTGTTAAATTCGAACAGGCCGAACGGGGTACAGAAGGCGGTTTTCTCCTTGTCCTTCTCCGCCATTGGTACTTGGTTGTACCCACTTGCCAGGTCGAGTGTAGAGAACCATCTGGCACCAGTCAGGGCATCCAGGGACTCTTCTATGCGCGGCAGTGGGTAGGCATCTTTCCTCGTCTTGGCGTTGAGTTGTCGATAGTCAACGCAGAGTCGTATGTCCCCACCCTTCTTCTGGACGACCACAATGGGCGAGGCGTAGGGGCTGCAGCTCACTCTCACAATGTCCTGCTGTAACAGTCCCTGGATGTGGGCCTTGACCAGTGAGAACTGAGAGGGGGGGAGACGGCGGTACCGTTGGCGTACCGGGACATCATCCACCAGAGGGATTTCATGGTGGATCAAATTGGTGCAGCCCACATCTCCCTCATAGAGGCTGAATGTGTCACTGTACTTGGACAACAGAGTCTTTGCTGTTGTTATTTCATGGGGAGACAGGTCAGGCCATTTCAGTTCATCGAGGCCAGAGATGGTAGAGGGTGGAGGGGACTCTGCCACCATAGAGCGGATGAATACAACCCGCCGTCCTTCCTCCTGGGTCTGCTCCTCCGCTTGTACGGTCTGGGATGAGGAATGCACGTCAGCCAGATGAAGTGTCCCCAACACCGTTCGTGGTTTCAGCCACTGGTCTTCCTCCCCCACATTAACCACAGGGACATTGACGGCCCCTCTGGAGACAGATAGGAGGGCACTGGAGATTAATAGGTTGGTGGGCAGATTACCTTCTCCATACGACAGTGGCTCCAGTAGTACTGTACTGAGCGCTGGACCCTGATTACATGTGGCCTGGACAAACCGTAGAGAGCCCGCCGGTATTCGGATTGCACTGCCCGGTAATGACACCGCCTCTCCAACTCGGCCGGTCTCCAGGAGCCGTTCCCTTTGTTGGCATTGGGATAGGGCGCTCACCCATTCTGTTCCTGCTTGTTTGACTAGGGGGACAGAAAAGAGGTGGTTACCGTGTTCACGGAATAGTTCATCATAGCAGCCGCTGATAATGTTCATTCCCAGCAGGCCAGGCACAGCATTTTCCGACGCTGGGCAAGTGGGTCAGGGGGTCTTTACTACCAGGATGCCCATCTGTGGGAGGACTTTGCCCAGGACTTCAACATCTAGCTCCACATATCCCAAGTACGGGATATCCAGCCCATTTGCTGCCGTCAGTTGAAGCCAGTTACAAAATTTCAGCTGCTCTTTAGTTTGGGGCTTAAGATACTTTTCAAAGAAGGCCTGAGTCACTGTAGTCACCATTGACCCTGTATCGAGTAGGGACGGCATCCCCACCCCCCCTATTCTGACCTGAATCACTGGGCACTGTCCAATTAACCGTGCTGCAACCTTGCTCCTATTTGAACCCACATAACCCCCCTCTGGTGCCGGGTTCTCAACACCAAAGGGCGCTAGTTTCCCTGCTGTTCCACTGCATTCACCCTTGCACCCACCTGTCTGTCCTGTGTCCCTGACTCCACCCCCCCAAGGGACCCGCTCAGCTCAACTCTGCAAAACCTGGCAATATGACCTGCTTTGTTACAACGCATACATATTGGTTTACCGTCTGGTTGAAAACGGTACGACCTTGACCTATGACCACTAGGGTAAGCCTGGGGAGCTGTGGAGCTAGCAGCAGTAGATGGTGCACCTACATGTTTGAGAATGGCGTCAAGTTGGGCTTGCTGCCTACGGAAACACTCTTTAAGTTCCCTCAAGTCGTCACTGGGCCCGGCAGTAATGGCACTCGTGTCAACATTACTCTCTACCATTTCAGAGGTGTGTAAGTCACATGAATATGCCCGTGCTCTTTGTGTGTCAATAGGGGGCCTTCGTTTTTCCCATTTAATGGCAGCTTCACGTATATCTTGAAATGAATGGGTGGGGTGCTGCCGGACTAGATGTGTCAATTCACGCTGTAATTTAGCGTCACGTACATTTTCAACAAAAGTGTCACGAATGACCATGTCTGGGTTTGGAACACCACGTGGATCTTTGCTTTTAAGCAAATCCAATAACTCTAACAGTGCATGGGCAAATTCACGAATGGATTCATTTTTTTCGTTGCTGCCGCTGAAAGAACTGTCTTTGCAGCGTCACATATGTCTGATCACAGCCAAAATTATCCAACAGCATGGTAAAGATTGCCTCAGGGTTAGCTCTATCTGTAGAGGAGCTAAACTTAACCTCCCTCTTAGCCTCTCCATCTAGAAGATCACAGAGGAATACTGTCTGTTCTACCATGGATGTTTGCTGCATAGACAGTGACTTTCGTGCTTCCTCCACCCACTCCTCCACAGTCATATGATCCTGGGCCATAATACCAGAAAACCGTGGACACTTCCTCTCCCTGGGTACATAAATATACACTCTCTCAGGTACTGGGTGACTAGTGCCATTGTTACTCGCTGTCTGGGCTGGAGTCCCAGGGGTTCCTGCTTGGCCTGATGGACCAGGGGTTGGTGCATTTCCCCTGTCTCGAAGCTGAGTATTTTCTGCCTGCAGCTGTTTAACAAGCTCAGTCAAGGCCCTAATTTGTTCTTGAATGTCAGTATCGGTCAGACTCATTTTAAATGTCTTTGTCTCCCACACCCCGGACAGGTAGGAATGTCCACACTGTACCCGTTGGTAGGATGGCGAACTGGAGTGCGGTGGATGTCCTCTTGATCTTCTCCTAGACAACCACTGTTTTTCCTCCAACCCTAACAACTACTCTCTGTGCCTCAAAATAAAATAAAACCTCACATGGAACTACAAAAAAAAAAACCTCTGAGATCCTGCCGACTGCGCCAAATGTAACCTAATGGTTAAATGCAAATAGACCACGCCACTCTCTTGGAAGGGGAGAGACCCTCACTTTATCGCTACACAATTTGTAGTCCCCACACAGGGTTTCCAATGAAGGAAGATGTCAAACAGAGGTTCTTTTTGTATACCAAAGTACACTTTATTAAATCACCAACATGGTAAAACAATCATATAAAACTCTGGACTAGTATGGGTTAAACCACTACAGACAATAAACGCGCCAAACCCTATTACTATTGCACACCCGGGTTAAGCACAGCACCTCTAGGATGTAAAGATAACCACACCACACTTCTAATAAATAAATAAATACAACCACGACACTTCTAAATAAATAATCAAATAATAGTACAAAAATGGTCGATGGCACGATTCCTTCTGATAGCGGTGTTTTACCCAACTGAGGCACAGAGGTACGAATCAAAATTAAACACGCTCACTACAATTAAACACGCTCACTACGATCTACCCGCTCGCTCCGTGGGTGAAAAGTATGGCTACCAGGAATAATCCTTTCCAAAGCCCAACCACATCAGGTATGTCTTAAACCGTGGGGCAATGGCATATTCCTTTGCTCTGTTAATCCGTAACGCGCGTAGACTCCATTCACCTCATTCAAAAAAAGGACGAAAACAAACGTGAACTGAACTCTGAAGTCTCACGCGACTTCCCTTTACCTGATTTGGCCATACCTGGCCAGGGAACTCCTGGGTCCTAATGTCCCTCATGTTACACATAAACAAGCAGACATGAGTGTTTGAACGCAAACTTACCTTCTCGTAAGCGACGGGATCTCTATTAAATTTTCATTTAGCCTTGTTGGGCAAGAACCCACACGATGAAGAACGAGCAGTGAGTGGCAAGTGCGTTTCTGTAAAAGGGGGAAACAGCCGTCCAGACCAGTCCACAATGCTTTATCGTGTACGAAATCTCAAAACCACTCTTACGCGCCAACGCGTCACTGTTATTAACCCTTTCAAGACGATGTCGGCATAAACTGCGCGCGTCGAGTGGATCCTAGAAATACCGCGTTACACATTTACTGGTCGTTTTGTAGATTTGCTGATATTGTTGGCTCGTTGAATAAAATTAGCTATCAAAATCCACTGTGGATCAATGAGCCTGTTACAGTCGAAATATTGAGATAGTAACTCATTATAATGACTTACAGGATCTTTTTTCCCATCACATTGGCGGAAATGGAATGGAAGCCCATTGTATAGCGACCTGTTTTAGTTCATTGTGACTAAGCGATCAAGTAAATTAAATCCCGTATCAGGCTATTTAACACACAGAGAGAGCGCAGGATAAGCAGCAGTTGAGTAGTTAACAATGAGCACACGCCTAAATCCACCGGAGTCGAACGAGAAGTTGAAAAAGACTACAAAGTGCACAGGCTATGCCACATATGTAGCTTTAAACACATGCCACACGACGACGGTGCTGTGTAGTGGTAGAAGGAAAATGCAAGCATAAACTGAAACATAAGATATTTAAAAAGTTAAATACTAAACCACATGTCATGATGGGAAGTTGGTGTTTAAGTAGTGCATAATACATTTTGCTCGATATTTCAGTTCCCCATGTCAATAACCAAATGAATGACAACTGTTTCGACTAAACGCATTGAACTTGTAGAGTTCAATATAGTACACACGAATGTGTATGAAACGGTCGCTGTTTGACCTATAACGTTTCACTGTCAGTCATTCAAGGTGAGGTAACTCCGGACCGTATTGGCGAGCGTCTGTGTTCACAGCAATTTATATTATATTATCGGAGGATGTGCGCGGCGTAGGTCCACAACCACGGATCCCTCCTCACTTAGCTAGCACATGGCATGCTACGCTAAAACCGGCGCATACAAGCCACGCTTCACATTTAAAAGCCCCATGACGCCAGCAGTTAATTACAAATTATTTTCTGGTCGCGGGAAGAAAGGGATGCAGCAATGAATGGTGGCTGGCTATTCAAGATAGTGGGTCGACGGATAGATCTAGCTAGCTACTTCATATTCCAAAAAGTTGGTACGTGTAGTTGGCGAGCTGCCGCACTCAATCTCCTCGCATTTTCTTTAACTGGGCCGTTAAAGCCGGCTCTCCTTTCAGACAAACATAGCTGAACTTAACAAGGGGAATGAACTGAATAAACACGGCTAATGTTAATGGGGAAAAGCACGAGATCCACACTAGCTCATTCAGCAGCTCAAATCTCGAACGATCACCTTTAGCGCATCCCGAATGACGTGACGCACACGCTGCCACACTACTACCTGGTGTGAAAGCAAACTCACCTTCTCGTAAGCGACGGGATCTCTATTAAATGTTCATTTTGCCTTGTTGGGCAAGAATCCACACGATTCGTGTGTGTGAATGGCAAGTGTTTTTGTTTTTTTGTGGGGAAAAGATGTTGCGCAGGTGTCCAATCCACGCGCACACGCTTTATCAAGTTCTAAAGTATCACATTTACGCTGCTGCTTCAGAATTGCCACAATAAAAAAACGCTGAAATAGCCAATATGGAACTTTTTTAGTATTGACAGCTTATTGTGGCTCGTTTTTGGCAGTGATTTACGGTCGCTAATACAATACATAAACAAGTAGACATGAGTGTTTGAACGCAAACTCACCTTCTCGTAAGCGACGGGATCTCTATTAAATGTTCATTTAGCCTTGTTGGGCAAGAATCCACACGACGAAGAACGAGCAGTGAGTGGCAAGTGCGTTTCTGTAAAAGGGGGAAAGAGGTGTCCAGTCCACACGCACCTGCTTTATCTTGCATTCCTCTTACGCGCGTCACCTTTATTAACCCTTTCAAGACGATGTCGGCATACACTGTGCGCGTCGAGTGGATCCTAGAAATACCGCGTTACACATTTACTGGTCGTTTTGTAGATTTGCTGATATTGTTGGCTCGTTGAATAAAATTAGCTATCAAAATCCACTGTGGATCAATGAGCCTGTTAGTCGAAATACTGAGATAGCAACTCATTATAATGACTTACAGGATCTTTTTTCCCCATCACATTGGCGGAAATGGAATGGAAGCCCATTGTATAGCGACCTGTTTTAGTTCATTGTGACTAAGCGATCAAGTAAATTAAATCCCGTATCAGGCTATTTAACACACAGAGAGAGCGCAGGATAAGCAGCAGTTGAGTAGTTAACAATGAGCACACGCCTAAATCCACCGGAGTCGAACGAGAAGTTTTGACAAAGACTACAAAGTGCACAGGCTATGCCACATATGTCGCTTTAAACACATGCCACACGACGACGGTGCTGTGTAGTGGTAGAAGGAAAATGCAAGCATAAACTGAAACATAAGATATTTAAAAAGTTAAATACTAAACCACATGTCATGATGGGAAGTTGGTGTTAATACATTTTGTTCGATATTTCAGTTCCCCATGTCAATAACCAAATGAATGACAACTGTTTCGACTAAACGCATTGAACTTGTAGAGTTCAATATAGTACACACGAATGTGTATGAAACGGTCGCTGTTTGACCTATAACGTTTCACTGTCAGTCATTCAAGGTGAGGTAACTCCGGACCGTATTGGCGAGCGTCTGTGTTCACAGCAATTTATATTATATTATCGGCGGATGTGCGCGGCGTAGGTCCACAACCACGGATCCCTCCTCACTTAGCTAGCACATGGCATGCTACGCTAAAACCGGCGCATACAAGCCACGCTTCACATTTAAAAGCCCCATGACGCCAGCAGTTAATTACAAATTATTTTCTGGTCGCGGGAAGAAAGGGATGCAGCAATGAATGGTGGCTGGCTATTCAAGATAGTGGGTCGACGGATAGATCTAGCTAGCTACTTCATATTCCAAAAAGTTGGTACGTGTAGTTGGCGAGCTGCCGCACTCAATCTCCTCGCATTTTCTTTAACTGGGCCGTTAAAGCCGGGTCTCCTTTCAGACAAACATAGCTGAACTTAACAAGGGGAATGAACTGAATAAACACGGCTAATGTTAATGGGGAAAAGCACGAGATCCACACTAGCTCATTCAGCAGCGCCAATCTCGAACGATCACCTTTAGCTCATCCCGAATGACGTGACGCACACGCTGCCACACTGCTGCCTGGTGTGAAAGCAAACTCACCTTCTCGTAAGCGACGGGATCTCTATTAAATGTTCATTTTGCCTTGTTGGGCAAGAATCCACACGATTCGTGTGTGTGAATGGCAAGTTTTTTTTTTTTTGTGGGGAAAAGATGTTGCGCAGGTGTCCAATCCACGCGCACACGCTTTATCAAGTTCTAAAGTATCACATTTACGCTGCTGCTTCAGAATTGCCACAATAAAAAAACGCTGAAATAGCCAATATGGAACTTTTTTAGTATTGACAGCTTATTGTGGCTCGTTTTTGGCAGTGATTTACGGTCGCTAATACAATACATAAACAAGTAGACATGAGTGTTTGAACGCAAACTCACCTTCTCGTAAGCGACGGGATCTCTATTAAATTTTCATTTAGCCTTGTTGGGCAAGAACCCACACGATGAAGAACGAGCAGTGAGTGGCAAGTGCGTTTCTGTAAAAGGGGGAAAGAGGTGTCCAGTCCACACGCACCTGCTTTATCTTGCATTCCTCTTACGCGCGTCACCTTTATTAACCCTTTCAAGACGATGTCGGCATACACTGTGCGCGTCGAGTGGATCCTAGAAATACCGCGTTACACATTTACTGGTCGTTTTGTAGATTTGCTGATATTGTTGGCTCGTTGAATAAAATTAGCTATCAAAATCCACTGTGGATCAATGAGCCTGTTACAGTCGAAATACTGAGATAGTAACTCATTATAATGACTTACAGGATCTTTTTTCCCATCACATTGGCGGAAATGGAATGGAAGCCCATTGTATAGCGACCTGTTTTAGTTCATTGTGACTAAGCGATCAAGTAAATTAAATCCCGTATCAGGCTATTTAACACACAGAGAGCATAGGATAAGCAGCAGTTGAGTAGTTAACAATGAGCACACGCCTAAATCCACCGGAGTCGAACGAGAAGTTGAAAAAGACTACAAAGTGCACAGGCTATGCCACATATGTAGCTTTAAACACATGCCACACGACGACGGTGCTGTGTAGTGGTAGAAGGAAAATGCAAGCATAAACTGAAACATAAGATATTTAAAAAGTTAAATACAAAACCACATGTCATGATGGGAAGTTGATGTTTAAGTAGTGCATAATACATTTTGCTCGATATTTCAGTTCCCCATGTCAATAACCAAATGAATGACAACTGTTTCGACTAAACGCATTGAACTAACGTAGAGTTTGTTTGAATTAAAAAAATTGCCTGTACAGCACGCATTCCGTTTTGACCGTGTTCCGGGCCAGGGTACATATTTGGAATTGGTAGGAGATATACGTTTAATCATTTCACAGTAGATACTTAAGTTACCAAGCATCACTCATCTGTTTGAGGCTATAATTTCATTAAAATGCCACCGCGTTTGAATAACAAGCCAGCTGATTCTGAAGCTGCGAACGCGGAGCCAACTGTCACACCCGTTTTGTGTGAGTTTTGTCTCATCATTTGTTACGTTCCACGTGTAGGCTGTGTGTTTTTGTCTTCTGTTTCTCCGTGTTCTGCAGGAGTGCATCCGCCATTCCATTCGCCTTCCCCTTCCCCGCTGTCAATCATTTGTATGTCCTGGTCCCGCCTCCATCAATCACCTGCCCCTCCATAAAAACCCCGTGACTGCTTCCTGCAAGACCCTGCCTTCTTGTTACGGCTGTTGTGTTTGTGAAAGACTGAAAGACTGAAAGACTGAAAGACTGACAGACTGACAGACTGACAGACTGACAGACTGACAGACTGACAGACTGACAGACTGACAGACTGACAGACTGACAGACTGAATTCCCGGTTTGTTGCCACATCGGCCTTGGGATAGGTAAGAGGGAGGCCTCTATACATTTTCATTGGTAGGTCGATCCTGTGTATAGACACATTAGGAAAGGGGTGGTTGCCATCTGTGTACCTTTGTTTACGGGTAGCTAGTATAGATTAGATAGTCAGCCTATTTTAGTTGTTGTTTGTAGCTAGCCCTGTTCTGTTTTATTTAGTTCATTTCTTTGGCAACATCCGTGTCCCTTGGCCTTGTGTCTTTGTGTTCGTAATTGACCTTTGTATATATGTAAATTGCCTCACTATTGTCACTAAAAGATATGTGATTAAACACCGACTGCACCTTCCCCTCTTGCCTTGGCTTTATTATTTACCCTCATTTTCGTTCATGACCCGATCCTATTTATATTCTTTTATGTTACGATCTCCCGAGTACCCCTAAACCCATCGGGGGCGTAACATCATTGCATTCGTGAAATGATTAAGGTCTGAGAATCTACCCGGAGAGCTACGCTACTGGCTCCACTGCTGAGCGAGGACCTGGCCACCCGCGCGTGGGGTGGGGCTGCTTGCTATCGCACGGTGCTACAGGATACGACAACTTCACTAAACAGACAGTGGGCTACATCAAAATCCAAGAAAGCATCGTGTATTTATTCATATGTGTGTTGCTTATTCAGTGCAATTCTGGATCAAATGGACTTTATGGGCAAAGTCAGGTGAGCGAGTTCATTTTGTTACACTCCGGACAATTCTCAAACACCCCGACGAGAACGTCCTGTCAGTTTCATCAGTCAATCAGTCCCTCCAATCAATCCATGTTTTACCAGTCCCAAAAGCAAGTGAATGAGATCGTGTATTTACGCCATCTAATGCTTTTAAATGACTATTTTATTGTTTCAAAGGACTCCCACTTTGTTGATGACGACGCTGTTTCAGAAAAAAACGCGTCCGCTGCGAAACTGAAATTGAAATTGCGATGCATTATTATGCTTCTGTTATTGTTATCTGGGAATGTTCAACCCAATCCTGGGCCCGGCATTTCTATGCAATGTTTACCGACTCCTACAGTTTCCTACAATTTGAGCTACTTGCCATTAACGTGAGCATGTCAAAGGACTCCCATATTACTGTGGTTGGTTGCTATAGACCTCTGTCTGCCTCAAAGGATGCACTTCACTCTCAGATATTTTACATAAACTGAATGATGCAGAATTCATCCTCATAGGTGACCTCAATTGGGACAGACTGCGGCAAAAATAATTGGCCAGAAAGATCAAAAAGATGGGACACGGGCCTCAGATTGTTTTAAAGATTTGTGTGATTCCTTGAATATTGTGCAACTCATTAATGTCCCAACTAGACTAAATCCTAAAGTGCAAAATATTTTATTTTAGGCCCATTTCTGTTGCTTGAGGTAAACTACCTCCCTACCTTTGTTCTCTGTTGTACCTGAACTCAGGCAGCTATTCGCTACGCTCCCGGAAATGTTTGCTCTATAAAGTTCCCATGGCTCGTACAGAACTGGGAAAAACGGCTTTTTCCTATTATGCACCGTGAGCGTGGAATAATCTACAGGAAGGGCTGAAGTTAGTTAATCTCATACCTCTGGGTGATTTTAAAAGTCTCATACAAGACATTGTAACTGAGGAATGTAAATGTTTTTGAGATGCCATGTTTCCTCCAGACTGAATAGCCGTCTCTGTGTATTGTTGTATGTAGCCTACCGTTGACTGTTGTATTGTCTGTAACTATTGTGTAGGCCTACTGCTGCTACCTTGGCCAGGTCTCTCTTGAAAAAGAGATTTTAATCTCAATGAGACTTCCTGGTTAAATAAAGGTTTAAAAAAAAATAAAAAAATAAAAATCGGTGTAATTATATAATCTATATCAGTAGGCTACCTACTACCCATACTACCCCGTTTGATAAATACCACTATACTTTTGTGTTTCATAAAAAGGCGGCTCTATACAATCCGCCGGAGGTACATTTGTAAGTCTACGAACAAATTTTTATTGCAGAGGAGGAATGCTCCGACAGCCATGTGCTCAGGATGACTGAAACACGACCACAGCCTGTCTAGAAGGCTACAAGTGCTCACGAATGTCATTTAGTAAAAAGGAAACAAGACGTAATATTTTGTGTATATACAGGCTGTGGCTGTATGCAGAGGCGCTGTTTGTCAACAGGCAAGGCAGGCAACTGCCTGGGGCCCCCAGGCCGTTAGGGGGCCCCCGAGGGCTGACAAACTTTACCCCACAGCAATGTCCTTTTTTTTTTTTTTTTTTTTTTTTTTAAGATTAGAACGTTGTATTTAATTGCTTGACATATAAAGTGACCAGCTGGATCACGACAGCAATGTCTCAAAATGTGGCAACCGCAGACAGTGACTGCAGCAACCTTGGCTTAAACAACCAATGGGTTTGCAATGACATCTCAGTTGGAAACCTCCCTAAAGGGGGCCCCATGTCACTCTCCTGTTGACGTTCTCTTGTCGCCAAATTTGAATCAGTCAGTCGAATTAATCCAGAAATAAAAAAATATGAAGAGGAGCTATGTTTCTGGAAGCGAGAAAAGAAAGAAACAAAAAGAAGACGAGGAAAAAAGAAAGAAATACAGTGGTAAGTGGAACAGATAATGGCAGATAATTATGATTAAATATAAAATAACTGAATGCTGAACAAATAAACACCATTAGTCTAACGCTAGCTGCTGCTAGCATTTTACCAGGAGACGGGAGAACGATGCTAAGCTAGCGGCGTTAGACAAATAGTGTTTATTAAGTTTCACGTTTTTTGTTAGTTCACAGTTTGTGCTAGTAGTTAGTAGTTAGACAGCTACGTTTGATGTTTTTACATACTGTGCACCCTAAAAGTTGAATGTTTTGTGTCATTAGCCAGCCACTGGTTACCGTGTCTTGCTGTTTTACAATTACATTCGCTAGTTCAGTGTTTCTCAAATAGTGGGGCGCGAAATACATAAACTGGTCTCAGCTTTTTTTCGCGTAGCACCCCCCGGTCCGCGAAATAAACGCGGACTGGTCTCAGCTTTTTTTCGCGAAATGTTTTCTTCTTCCTAGGGGGGGCGTAACAGAAAATAATTGAGAAGCACTGCGCTAGTTAGACATAGCTAGCTAGTAGCTAGTTAGCTAACGTGTAGCTTGCTGGCCGGATAATGTTAGCTAGCTAGCAGAGCTGGACCACTAAGGTTATATCACTTTATCTCTCCTCAGGATCATTATGTAAGTTTCTGACAGCTGATAATGAAAAGGGAAGGATGCCCCTAAAAGTGACAATATATACCTGTTTTTTTTTTTTGTCAAATGCTGATAATGAAAACTGTAAGTTCAGTATTACACTTTAATTGATAACATATGCCATGCCCTCTAAAGATTCTTTATGACAATATATACCTGTTTTTTTTGTCACATCAGTTCCGTCAATGTCCACCTCCAGTGAGACTGAGACAGGAACACCTGACCATCATAAAGATGAAGCGTCACCCTCTACCTCAAGCAGTAGCATCACCACCACTACAAAATGCTTGACCACATCAGAAGACCCTGCACAATGGCCAAGTGTCCTAGACCATACTGAACTGTGCTCAATAGTAACAAGAGGACCTATACAGGTCAAAGATATAGTCTTCCCCCAGAATTCTGAGAAAAATCCACGTAGATTCACAAAGGAACACTACAAAATGGTCATGAAAAATGGGGAGAAGATACAACGAACATGGCTTCTGTATTCAGTTAGCACAGACTCAGTCTTCTGTTTTGCATGCAAACTTTTTGGAAAACTGGACAATGCACTAACCAAAGGATGATTTAGACATTGGAAGAACCTAGCTAGTAATTTAAAGGAACATGAGTATTCAAAGACACACATTACAAATATGAAGAGTTGGCATGAAGTCCAGATGAGGCTCAAAACTAAAACAGCCATTGATCAGATCAACCAGGATTTGATGTACCTTGAGATACAGCACTGGAGAGGTGTAATACGCCGAGTGATTGCCATAATATGTCACCTAGCTGAAAGGAACCACGCTTTGAGAGGGCATACAAATGTCCTATATGACCCACATAATGGCAATTTCCTATCACAGGTCGAATTGATGGCACAATTTGACCCAATCATGAACGAACATTTGAGGAGGATTCAAAACAAAGAAACAAAGGTGCACTACCTCAGCAACCAAATTCAAAATGAAATCATAGAACTAATTGGAGACAAAATAATTGACGAGATAGTCAGAAAGGTGAAAAAAGCAAAGTACTTCTCCGTCATAATGGACTGTACTCGATATTAGCCACACTGAACAACTTTCTGTTGTCTTGAGAGTGGTGAACTGCGAGCTATCAGTTGGTGCATCTATCTGTGAACATTTTGTAGGATTTATTGATGTTCAAGACACCACTGGAAAAGGTTTGTGTGACACACTTCTGGAGAAGTTGGACAGACTCAACTTGAACATTCCAGACTGCCGTGGACAGTCCTATGATAATGGGAGCAACATGATGGGACATAGACAAGGGGTTCAAGCAAGAATATTGCAACTGAATGAGAAGGCAATGTGTGTCCCATGCAGCAGTCACACTCTTAATCTGGTTGTAGCAGATGCAGCTAAATCTTCAGTAGTCTCCATCTCCTTCTTTGGTGTTCTCCAGAGATTGTACAATCTTTTAGCTCCTCTGTGCAACGCTGGGCAGTTTTACAGGAACATGTTAAGCACTTAACAGTAAAACCTCTGTCAGCGACCAGATGGGAGGCCAGGATTGACAGTGTGAAAGTGGTGCGTTACTACCTGCCAGAGATCATACAAGCATTGTCTGCTCTCCAAACCCTCTCAGTGCAGAAGAAGGACTCAGAGACAATGTCCACAGCTACCAGCATAAAGGGTGAACTCATGACATGGAGGTTTGTACTGTGCACTGTAATCTGGTACAACATATTGTATCAGATCAATCACGTCAGCAAGATTCTGCAGAGCCCCAGTGTTTCTCTTGAAACACTTAAAAGAGAAACAAGTGCAGTGAGAGTATATCTGGACAATTTCAGAAAAAGTGGACTTGCTGCCTCTCAAACTGATGCTAGAGAGATAGCAGAAAACCTAGAGATTGACAGGATATTTCCTGAAAAAAGACAGCGGAAAACAACCCAGCAGTTCCTGTATGAGGGCAGGGAAGAAACTCAATCCACTCCAGATGAGCACTTTAACAGAGAGTTTTTTCTGCCCCTAGTGGACACAGCCCTCAACAGCTTGAATGACAGGTTTTCAAAACTGGAAGATGTTTATGTCCTTTATGGTTTTCTGTTCTCAAAAGAAAATATGTCAAAGGCCATTCTGAGTGGCAAACTTGCAGACAACTGTAAGAAACTGGAGAAGACACTACACGACATAGATTCTGAGGATTTGGTTCTGGAGGTCAGGGCTGCTGTCCATGCCTTTCCTGATGATGAATCTTCCTCTCCAAGAGAGATGCTTGATTACATTTACAAGGAACAGCTTCTGGATCTCTATGGAAACCTCAGCATTGCCCTTCGTCTGCTATTAACTCTTCCAGTCACTGTTGCCTCTGGAGAGAGAAGCTTCTCAGCTTTAAAACTAATCAAAACCTATCTCAGGTCAACCATGTCCCAGGAGAGACTTTCAGGACTGGCTCTTATTTCAATAGAGTGCAATGTGCGAAGGTCTTTGGATCTGGAGGACATAGTGGCAGCATTTGCACTATTCAAGGCCCGTAAGAAGCAATTGTAAAATCAATGCTTTATGTGTTGATGAGCACTGTGTCACACCTCACCTTTAAGTTTTGTTTTGTCATGTTTATGATGGTCAGGTTTTATTTTTAAAAGTCTCACTTTAACGTATCTTGTTCTGAGCTGTTTTGTATTCACCACATCACCAGTAAAATATTTGAACTGTGATCCTGTCTCTGAGTCGTGCAATTGAGTCCTCATCCAAGTGGTTGTTACTTACACACTGACCTTACATGTGTACACAGAACTCAGATAGATTAGGGCTGGACCAAGCATACATTTTTCATTGGTGTCACATTATTTATAACATAATGGTGATGAACGCTGGTTGGAGGGGCCCCCTGGGAATTTTTGCCTAGGGCCCCACCAGACTCTAGCAACGCCCCTGCTTCCAGGTGGTCCGCTGTTTAAAAAATGGTCGCGGAAGTTGACACGGGGAAATATGAAATATGGAGGTATACTATTTCCTGTGGCTGACACAGCACAGGCCAGTGTGACAAGCATCCCCCTTTCAGCGGAAGTCAGCGACCCTACTTGTTTGAATCCGTGTCTGGCCACTACTTTGTCAGGTTTATGGACTGTGGTCACCCCAGTTTCGTCGACATTCCATATGTCCCCTGGTCCAAATTGATGTCTGTCTAGCACATTTGCTAAATTGTCGAAGAAGGCATTGACATTTTCTCGGTTGAAGCTACTAGCTCTGGCAAGGCTAGTTGCCTCAGGCTTTCTTATCGACAGCATTGGGTGCCGTTTTAAGAAGGCTGTAAACCACTCCGAGCTGGCTTTTTCTGTTTCTTCCCACATTGGTGTGAACTTCAGCTTGTGTGCTACAGCAAACTGGTAGGCAAGTCTTTTGATCTCACTTGGCGACAGACCAAAATAAATGTCAGCTGACCCAGCGATATAATGAACAAGCTGCATCTCCAAATCAGGTGGAAATACCTGCCGTGGCTTTCTATAGCCAACCACTGTTGTTGGCATGAATGCCTGATTGACAATTTCTTCACAACCTTTTCACAATACCGAGTCAGAGTACGGTAATTTATATTAAAATAGTTTGCTGTGCTTCTGATTGATTTGTTCTCCAGCTTCACCTGTCTGACTGCCTTCAACATTATGTCAGGTGTGGTGCTGCCATTCTCTGTCTTTCTTTTATAATTTCTCACCATCATCTCACTTTATTTTGTTCCTTTGTTTGTTCGTTCCTTTCTTCCTTCCCTCAATGCTTCTTTCCTTCAAAAACAAATTTAAATGAGCCTCATGTGACAACTTGCCTCAAAGCCATTGAGACAACTTGCCCCAAATGGGCATGTGGGCTAATGTTTGTTAAATCTCAAGGCTAGTTCAACATAGGACTGTAGCTAACATATCAAGAAACACCTTATTGTTTCCTTTATTTGGTACACAAATATAATTTTGAACATTTATACCTAACACAGTTTTATTACATAAAATGTACGGTGCCATTTACTTACTTTTGAAGGAGACAAACACAAAACTTGTGCTCACATGTAATTAAAGTTACCTTTGACCACCTGTGAAAAGGAATTTGAATCTGGCCCTAGTTGCAACAACGTAGCTATGCGATTTTTGAGATAACGCCCCTGTGGTTGGAGGTATGAACAGTGTGACAACTTACCCGTGTGACAACTTACCCTGCTCTCCCCTACATAAAATGCTACATAAAAGGGTTTAAAATAGTACATAAAAACATAAAAACAGTAGCCTACATAAAAACCCGACAAACAAATCTGGGTCAAAGCAGCCCGAGCAGGTAGAATATTCATATTCGTTTGTGGCATGTGTTTGGAATGCTACATAAAAGGGTTTAAAATAGTACATAGGTAGGTACATAATAGTACATAATTCAACTGTGCCTGGTGGTGAAATGTATACTGTCTTGATTTAAATGTATATTACATTGCATTACATTACATTACAGGCATTTTGCAGACGCTCTTATCCAGAGCAACGTACAACAAAGTGTTAACTGTAGTCAAGAACAGTTTCGCTAAAAGAGTGCAGGGTGAGAAGGTTGACCGGGAAGTCAAGCAAGTGCAATGCCACCTTCACAGAAGGAACAGATCGCATGGATTTTAGTGTTTCTTTTCAGTAAGTAATGTCTGCTTACCACAAATATATTTCAGAGACTATGATAAACTATAATAACATAAGATTAATTGATTGGGGGGTAACAGGAGAACTGACTAATCATAACTAAGTATGGTATGCATGACACTCTCATTATTAGAATTAAACAATTATTCTGAGAGCAGAATAACTGTATGTTGTATTATGGATGTTGAATACTTTTGTTAAACCTTAGTCCATCTTCTTGTGTGTATGAACAACAATGTAGTTTGCTGGTTCTCATTGGCTCAGGTTCACTTGTGCATTATAGGTCAGCTTCCAATCGTCACGCGCAGCACGAGAAGAATAACTGAGGATGTGGGGTTTATAGCCTTGGGCTGCCATCTTAAACTGTTATATATGCATTCATTTTAAAATATGCTATCATTTGTTTTTTATTATTTTTTTGTATTTAAAATATTAGATTTTGTATATCTGTTGTACCTTGATATAGACAGTGGCGATTTTACCCCTACTGTTGGGATGAAAATATTAAAATTTTCAAATCAATGTCAATAAAAAAATAAAAAATAAACATTTTTGAACATTGCACCCCGTTTTAAAACCGTAAAATCGCCACTGTGTGCATTGCGGCCCTCCAGGACCTGGGTAGAGTAGCCCTATAGGCACAGCGGCCCTCCAGGACCTGGGTAGAGTAGCCCTATAGGCACAGCGGCCCTCCAGGACCTGGGTAGAGTAGCCCTATAGGCACAGCGGTCCTCCAGGACCTGGGTAGAGTAGCCCTATAGGCACAGCGGCCCTACAGGACCTGGGTAGAGTAATAATAATAATAATAATAATAATAATAATAATAAAACTTTATTTATATATTTATAACATTGCACCCCGTTTTAAAACCGTAAAATCGCCACTGTGTGCATTGCGGCCCTCCAGGACCTGGGTAGAGTAGCCCTATAGGCACAGCGACCCTCCAGGACCTGGGTAGAGTAGCCCTATAGGCACAGCGGCCCTCCAGGACCTGGGTAGAGTAGCCCTATAGGCACAGCGGTCCTCCAGGACCTGGGTAGAGTAGCCCTATAGGCACAGCGGCCCTACAGGACCTGGGTAGAGTAATAATAATAATAATAATAATAATAATAATAATAAAACTTTATTTATATAGCACCTTTCATACAGGGAATGCAGCTCAAAGTGCTTTAACATTTCAGCACAAAGAATAAAATAAACATGATAAAATAAACAAGGAGAAAAAAAAACATGATAATGCAATAGTTTAAAATAGTTTAAAAACGTCTCCTACTTACTGCTAATTAAAAGCTAGATTAAAAAGGTACGTGTTCAGTTGTGGTTTAAAAATATCAACTGAGCCCACCTCTCTAATATTTTTTGGTATGGTATTCCACAGTTTAGGTGCATAATGTGCAAAGGCAGCTTCCCCAATTTTATTTGGTGGGACTTTTGGAATGCTTAAGAGGCCTGCCATAGAGGACCTAAGGGCTCGTGAAGGGACATAACACGACAGGGAATCAGTAATATATAAAGGTGCTAGACCGTTTAAGGCTTGATATACAAGTAAAATAACTTTAAAATCAATCCTAAAAGATACAAATTAAATATCAAATTAAATAAATAAATAAAATGAAATAGGTCAGGGAGTTGTTTCGTAATGTCAGCAACACACGCATTGGGAAAGCAGCTTGTCGTAGCATTTTTAGCTGCTACATTACGTATGACCGTGTCACCCGTAAGGAGAAGCATAGTCGCTCACCATGGGCCAGTGCTGAGTAGGCTCTGCTCTGTCTATTGCTAGCTCAGCCGGCGTGCGTGTCTGCTTTCTGTTTTTCTTGTTCCGCTCCTTTTCCAATGTGAGGATTCTGCTTTCCAAGTGTTCCATTTTTCCCCAAAGCTTTTCAAGGCACTTGGCAAGGCAAACTGTCGACGATGTTAAAATATCCACAACAAATAACCTGCGTCTTGAGTGCGTTAAGAAATCTAGTAGTACTATTCAACAAAAAGACAAAAAGAAACAAAAAGAAAAAGAAAGCGCCTTACTGACAGTTCAAGAGTCAGATGCGTGTTTGTCAAAAGAAACAGATGGAAACAGTCAATGTGCATTTAAAACTGCTAAAACCTTTAAAATAAAAACATAAAACCTGAAATAAAACGATAAATCAGAGAGAACAGAAAACCTGAGATAAAACGATAAAACACTCCAGGACTCGCTCAGGTAGTCAAAAAAACGCTTCTCGCTCAAACAGGAAGTGATGAACCCTTCATGGGGGTTATGCGCAACGGACTTCCCTGTTTTGCCAAACGGTACTGGCCATTTCCGGTAGACGAGGTATTGGCGCTGTTCTATACAAGATGCTTACAGGAGCTGCCCAAAATGAGTATATCCGAAGTCGACAACTACAGCTCCTATGAGCAAAATGGACAAGGGGTTTAAGCTATACGCTTCCTCCTATATCCATGACTATGAGGGTACTAACGACATCTAGCGTTAGCTAGCTAGTACTAACAAAATTTTTTTAAAGTACCTGTGCCTGCGTATAATACTTAGCGTTAGCGTCAGCTGGTCGGTTGCTCAACAACAGTTACCTATGTAGATCTTTATGTTGTCTTCCTCATTTTTCACCAGTGTCAAACAGAGACAGGATGACTGCCGATGTTTGCATCAGGGCAGCCTGTCACAGGTCTATGCGAAAGAGCGAGAAGCCCCACAGCCTGAGAGTAGGGATGGTTAGCATAAGGTTGATCTGTTCGCGTTCACCATCAGTTCCAGTTCAAGGATGGTAACGCTATGTCAAACTTCTCAAGGTATAAAGGCTAATCTGGCAATACGATCAGGACTATCTAATCTATCTAATCGTCATGATTTAAAGAAGTTTGATAAAGGCATCAGTCCAAAATAAGCTGTTCAAGTTCAGTGTTGTTGGTTCGGTCTAATACATTTCAGCTGAAAAACGAGTGGTGGAAACTTCGATTCGATTCGATTCTCGAATTGAGGTTTAATGTCAAGGTAAACCATCTCTCTATGTCCCTGTTAATCTGAACCTGGATCTGATCATAATTGGCTTTATAAAGATGAGTTAATTGTTACACAAGGTCACACAAGATATTTCATAGTTTTAGAATCCCATTTCAATTTGTAAGTTCTCTTAATTTCTTGTGCTGGTGCAAAATTAAAGGCCAAAATCTTGTTTTATTTACATTTACTTTGTATCCTGAGTGGTCACTATAAGCGTTTATTAGATGCATCAGCTGGGGAAAACCTGAGTTGGGGTTTTCTAGATATACTATGATATCGTCCGCAAATAAGCTAACCATGTGATTCTGCCCTTTAATATTAATTCCTTTTAGTTCCTCACTCTGTCGTATAGCCTGTGCTAGGGGTTCTATGTATAGGGCAAAAAGGAGGGGAGACAAACAACATCCTTGGCGGGTGCCTCTCTTCAGCATTATTCTGTCTGTTAGACTACCATTAATTTTTATTCTGGATGCAGGATCTTGATATATAGTTTTAATGCAATTCACTGAGTCTTTGTTAAGTCCGAATCGTTCTAATACCTTATATAAAAAAATCCAATTTACGCTATCAAAAGCCTTTTCGGCATCGAGACTTATCAAAACTGCACTTGTTTTTTCTGTTTGTACCGAGTTAATTATCTGTAGAGTCCTTCTAATGCTATCTTGCGTTTGGCGTTCAACCATAAAGCCGGTTTGGTCTTCATCAATCAGGTCAGACATACATTTCTCGAATCTTTTGGCTATAATAGATGTATATATTTTGTAGTCCACATTGAGAATTGAAATGGGTCGAAAATTACTACAGTATTCAATGTCTTTTCCCTCTTTAGGAATTACAGAAATGGTTGCCTCCCTCCAAGAGGGTGGGAGTTGACCCTCTTTAAGCGTCCAATTAAAGGATGAGATAAGAAGGGGGGTTAGTTCTTCTTTAAAAGTTTGATACCACTCTGATGGGAAACCATCACATCCCGGATACTTATTGGCCTTCAGTTTGGATATGGATATGTATCGCCCTTCTTTGTCACTAATTACTTTCAAGCATTCAAAGTGAATTGAATTTTGAATAAGTATAGCCACCCCTCTCTTGCGACTTTGCCTGCATGTGCTGAAGAATGTATTTCTAAAACCGAATTTCTTTAACTTTTCATGTTCTTCCTTGGATAAATGTGTTTCTTGGAAGAAAATAATTTGAGCTTTGACTTTTCTCATTCTTAGAATAACTTTGCTTCTTTTGATTGGGTTATTTAGCCCATTCACATTTACTGATACTAACGAGATATTATTCATGTTTTTTTGTAAGGTTGTAAACTTCCCATGAATCCATATCGTAACCACGACAACTAATGGCTGCCCTAGGAACATAGAGCAACTTAAAAGACAAACATGTAACATTTAAACTTCCAAAAATGTGCACACGATCGTGCGCATGCCTCCCACGATGCAGTCAGTTTTACAATCAGTATTAGCCTAGGTTTAACACGCATAAATATTTACATACCCAGAGTGACCCTTATTTCCTTTGAAATTCGTGCAACTTTTGTTTGGCTCGCACTGCAGTGTGCTCCGTGTTTCCACAAAGTTCCTTGTTGGAGCCGTTCCTCAACCCCCTTCCTGGCCGTACCCTTCCCCGGGATCTCTGCTTCAAGTCCTCTTCTGTTCAGCTCTTTTGCGGCCTCTTGTGCGCTTTTGTATATCCGTGGACCGGAATCCCAGTGAATTCTGATTTTTGACAGGGGTGTTTGGAAATGGATTCCCCTCTCTTTTAAAACTTTTTGAATTCCGATGTATTACTTTCTCTTCTGAATTATTTCCGTGGCATAATCATGATTGAAATACAATGGCCGCCCCTGATGCTGAATTTTTTTCTTCCACGTTTCCTTCAACACCATTTATTTTGTTGTAAATTGGAGGAAATTTACCACGATAGACCTTGGAGGTTTGTCAGAGTCGGGTTTCGCTGCCAACACTCGGTGTGTTCGTTGAATTTGCAGCTCTGTTCCCGCCGGTAAAGAAAGTTCGGTCTTCAGCAGTTGTTCAATGAATTGAGAGATAGAGCTGCCCTAGGCACCCTCTTTCAGGCCAAATATCCTGATGTTGTTCCGTCTGTTTCGTCCCTCTTGGTCGGTCAGCCTGCGCTGAAGTATTTTCTGTTGTTGATTGAAGAATGACATCTTTTACCTCCATACTCCAGTTTTCTAGCTCGTCAATTCTCTCTTCGGTCGCTGTAATTCTCGTGTTTTGTGATGCTAACGCTTGCATTGTTTCGGTGAGCTTTTGGTTAATGACCCTCCCAAAGTCCTCGAGTTTCTCCATTTCTTTTTTGATTTCTCCTTTAAATGTGTTAAACTCTGTTTTCAGTTCAGTTTTAAAGTTATGAATTTCTCTGACTATATCTTTCAAACCAGAACGAATTGCATCCGCCGCTCCGTCCTCTCGGCCTGTGCTTCCCTCTGCTTCGCTCACAGTGTCGGCCATGTCTCTGTCTTCTTTGGTCAATTTGAGTTGTTTTGTCGGGTTTTTGTTTGTTTTTTGTCTTCTTGATCCTCCTCCCCTTTCCATTTTAGTTTCAAACGTGTTTATTTGACTCAAAGTTTTCGAATTCGGGGCTTTATATCGATCGGGAGCTAATTGTCTATGCTGCCATCTTGGGTGGAGTCAAACCGGAAGTCCCCCCGCTATTTATTTCAATTCGCCCTCCCCCACGAACTCACCGCCCATCTTCTGGGTCAAGCTAACTCCTATCTCCAGTGTTCCGCCTCCTCCGAGACGGAACTCGCCCCCCTGTTCTGGAGACACGGCCGGCTCACCCTCCCCCTGGTGCGGACGGTCAAATGGCGCCTCCGAAACAAACAATTCCTGTTCATTCTTGTTCAGTCCATTACGATCTCCCATCTCAATATCGTCCCCCATTCCTTTCACCGTTACATTGCCACATTTGCCCGATAGGAAGTGAAAAACAGTAGCTTTTATTATTTTTCTTTTTTTCACTCCAACAGCAGCTAAAATGACCACAGTGGCTACAACAGCTATAACAAGGCCAACCCGACCTCTAGTACCTCCAACGGGGATTCCACTTGCATTGTGGTGTCCGTGGTCAAAGGTGCTGGGAGTCCCGTTGTGGGGCGGGTCCAGACTCGGGCAGGCCGTGGGTTCAACAGAAGACATGACAGGCTCCCCGGTTCTCTCAAAGTCGATTGTCCCACTGGTGTCGTTTCCCAATGGAAAGAAAAGGCTTCCATTGTACATGCATGGGACCCTGGGCTCAAATAAGGTTTCGTAGCAGCTCCTGGTGCCCTTCTCGGATTTGTTTCTCTGGTAGAGCAGTGTATCATGATTTCCCCAAATCGTTAATCCATTCCCGTCTTCGCAATTCGGGCACTTAGCACATAGATCCCCTGTAGCAGGCAGGCAGCCAGGCAGCATGTAAAGCAAGTAACCAAGAAAAATGATGACACTGCTGTGTAGCTTCATGCTTCGGGTTTAGTGTCTTTCTGTGCGTCTGTTCCCACAGGCTGCCGCTAGACCATAATACAAAGACAATAAAATGAACATACATCCAAACAAATACAAACCAAACAAACAAACAAAATGTAAAAGGTGATACTAGGGTGGTGGGAAGGCCTAACCTAGCTAATGGGCCTCGTTACCATCCCCACCATAGCCAGGGCCCAGCAGCTGCTATATATATATATAGGAAAAGGGTACATTAGCATGCCCTCTGAAGATATTGCTCTAGTAACCTATAGCCAAGGTAAACCTACTTGAAATCTCCCACTTGAATGCCCACGGTGGGAAGGCCTTCGGCACTCTGTGCGATTGAGGTAGACTGGAAATCGTGTCTGTTAAAAGGGGACACAAGGTGCTTAGCAAATGGAATACTGCACTTCATCAACAGATTTAACTAGTAGCGTAGCACTATGCACTACACACACACACACACACACACACACACACACACACACACACACACACTCACACACACTCACACACTCACACACACACACACTCACACACACACACACACACACACACACACACACACACACACTCACACACACACACACACACACACACACTCACACTCACACACACACACACACACTCACACACACACACACACACACACACACTCACACACACTCACACACACACTCACACACACACTCACTCACACTCACACACACACACACACACACACACACACACACACACACACACACACACACACACACACACACACACACACACACACACACTCACACACACACACACACACACACACACACACACACACACACACACACACACACACACACACACACACACACACACACACACACACACACACACACCTACCCCGTGGGTGCTGCCCTTGAGACGGAGCTCTTAAAGTCCTCCTTTTCCTTTTAATGGCAGATTAAAACTCTTGTACGCGTATCACTGCCCCCACAGGTCCGGAAGGTCCTCAGCACTACAAACCACAAAAATAAAAAATAAAAAATTTAATTAAATTAAACAAAATCAAAACAAAACAAAAAAACGTCTTACACCCTGGCATGCAGA
Organism: Aldrovandia affinis; assembly: GCA_029706075.1. Lineage (NCBI taxonomy): Eukaryota > Metazoa > Chordata > Actinopteri > Notacanthiformes > Halosauridae > Aldrovandia > Aldrovandia affinis. The sequence goes on from JAINUG010000872.1 coordinate 29,637, forward strand.
CCAGTGGCATAAAGGAATTTCAATTTCACCTTGAAACACTTTTGACTTATTCTCACTTGGTCCCAACAGTGATTTAATAGAGAAGGAAGTCACGCCAATGATCGCCAAATCTCTGTACATGTCCCTGCAGCTCCCTTGCATAATTAGCACAGTCTAATAGCACATGTTTGACTGTTTCAGGTACTTTGCACATACCACATTGTTCATCCTCGTGCTTACCCACTATAAACAATCCAGCCCTCAGACCACAATGCCCCAACTTCAGCCTGGCCAATAATACCCCCTCCCGCCTGCACCCGAATGTAAGGCCTCCCTTCCCCACCCCTCTCTGAATGGAATATAAATGTCTCCCCTTTCTGTTTGTCTCCCACTCCTTTTACCAGAGAATCCCCAATCCCTCCACAATCCTACTCTTCACCTCCCCCCTACCCACAGCACAGCGTGTTGTAACCACTGGGCCACGCGGGAGGCTTACTCTTTATGTTTTTAACACAATAGTATAATGTGCACCTTGAAACAAGAAAATCTTCGTGAAAAGGTTTGGCACCCTGATAAAGCATTTCCTGCATCTCCCATCTAAATGTAATACTTGGATCCGGAAGCCAAACGAAATCTCCCCCATCGCCTGACTACGATTGACTACACAGGAATCATGTACGTGTTATACGAAATTAACGTAACAAATTAATCAAATGTGCTCAAATATAATGCATAAAATGTGTATATATATAGGCCACCCTCTAATATGACCGCATTTGATTCTTCGTACCAGAATTCTTTATGAGATTAAATTATTTTTTTATTTTTTTTAATGTTTATTTCAGTTCAAAAACATAGACATATAGCATTAACAACATGCTGATGCCCTGTATCAAAACATTTGTAGCTTGCGCTACATTTTCAATGTTTGTCCCTAGTTGGGTTTGACAGCCAAATTAGTCTCGTCTTACAAGCCTTACATTTAGGAATTTAAAAGTATTGGGCAATTAAAATGGGTGGAGCTGGGCGAGAGAGGTGTAGTACACCTGATGACAAACTGCTCTACCGTAACCCAGAGTCTGAGCGAGAGGCTACCGACACTGCTGTAGTGATGGGAAGTTCAATTATTTTTCCTGACTCGTTCGCAAACGATTCGTTCAGTGAAAAAAAACTATTTCGATTCGTTCACTTGATTCAGTAATCCCCACTTCCCCAGAGCGCATAGGAACCCCCCCCCCACCGGCAAACGATGTTATTCTCGAGCCCCGAAAGAGCTGTGATTGTCATTCAGTAGCCTAGGGTAACGCCCATTCGTTCACTCATAAAACACGAGTTTAGGCAGTCAGCAGCAAATGGGTTTACTTTTGGTTTTACAATGTTATGTCCTGCAGTATCGCGTAATTTAAATGCTTTTGCACAATGCGATAAATTATCATGTTTAAAAGCATGTTGGTTGGAAGCTGAGTGAGATGTAGGCAGAGTCGCTCGGTCAATCGAACGAGTAAAATGAACGACTCAACTGAGAAAACGAATCATTACTTCCGAGTCAGCAAAAAGAGTCGTTCAATTCGAACGAATCGTTCGCAAACTGCACACCACCACACTACTACAGCTTCTTATATTTGCGGGTAGCAGGTTTTGCTGGGTAACAAATTTTACAAACATGCTGGTAAAATATTGTAGAGCATCACGGCCCTGTAGTGCAGTTCCATTATTTTGAACCTGCTACCCAGGCAGCCATCTGACAAGCCTTGCACTGCAAACACTTACACATTCACATTACATTTTACGCATTTATCAGACGGTCTTATCCAGACCATTTATACAGCTGGATATTTTACTGAAGCAATTCAGGTTAAGTACCTTTAGCTCAAGGGTACAACAGCAGTGCCCCACCTGGGGATTGAACCTGCAACCTGAGTTACAAGCCCAGCTCCCTAACCATTACACTACACTGCCAGTGGATCTGTTATGGTACGGGCAGCCATCTTGTGGGAGTCATTGGGTTTGATTATAACTCAATGGTAGAATTATGTCCAAGGAATATGAAGCCATTTTAGGTGGCCAGGTGCACCCTGTGGTGTAAACTGTTTCCCTCAGATGTTCCCATATTCATGTGCAAGATAGTAAAGCCCTCATACGCACTGATAAACGGATTCAAGAGTGGTTTCATGAACACCAGGATGAAGTCAAACACCTTCCATGGCCTCCCCCTATCCCCAGAAACTTTATGATAAGTTTCCACTGCCTTCATCTCTAAGATTGTACGGGTTCTGTGTGTCTCAGTAGGTAGAGCGTGGTTCTGTGTGTCTCAGTAGGTAGAGCGTGATTCTGTGTGTCTCAGTAGATAGAGCGTGGTTCTGTGTGTCTCAGTAGGTAGAGCGTGGTTCTGTGTGTCTCAGTAGGTAGAGCGTGATTCTGTGTGTCTCAGTAGATAGAGGGTGGTTCTCTGTGGCTCAGTAGGTAGAGCGTGGTTCTGTGCGGCTCAGTAGGTAGAGTGTGGTTTTGTGTGTCTCAGTAGGTAGAGCGTGATTCTGTGTGTCTCAGTAGATAGAGCGTGGTTCTGTGTGTCTCAGTAGGTAGAGCGTGGTTCTGTGTGTCTCAGTAGGTAGAGCGTGGTTCTGTGTGGCTCAGTAGGTAGAGCGTGGTTCTGTGTGTCTCAGTAGGTAGAGCGTGGTTCTGTGTGGCTCAGAAGGTAGAGCGTGGTTCTGTGTGTCTCAGTAGGTAGAGCGTGGTTCTGTGTGTCTCAGTAGGTAGAGCGTGATTTTGTGTGTCTCAGTAGATAGAGCGTGGTTTTGTGGTCTCAGTAGGTAGAGCATGATTCTGTGTGGCTCAGTAGGTAGAGCGTGGTTCTGTGTGTCTCAGTAGGTAGAGCGTGATTCTGTGTGTCTCAGTAGATAGAGCGTGGTTCTGTGTGTCTCAGTAGGTAGAGCGTGGTTCTGTGTGTCTCAGTAGGTAGAGCGTGATTCTGTGTGTCTCAGTAGATAGAGGGTGGTTCTGTGTGGCTCATTAGGTAGAGCATGGTTCTGTGTGTCTCAGTAGGTAGAGCGTGGTTCTGTGTGTCTCAGTAGGTAGAGCGTGGTTCTGTGTGTCTCAGTAGGTAGAGCATGATTCTGTGTGTCTCAGTAGATAGAGCGTGGTTCTGTGTGTCTCAGTAGGTAGAGCGTGGTTCTGTGTATCTCAGTAGGTAGAGTGTGGTTCTGTGTGTCTCAGTAGGTAGAGCGTGGTTCTGTGTGGCTCAGAAGGTAGAGCGTGGTTATAACTCAATGGTAGAATTATGCGTGGGAATATGAAGCCATTTTAGGTAGAGCAGGTGGTTCTGTGGTGTAAACTGAAGGTCAGATGTTCCCATATTCATGTGCAAGATCTCAGTAGGTAGACTGGTTCTGTGTGGGATTCAAGAGTGGTTCTCAGTAGGTAGATGAAGTGGTTCTGTGTGGCTCAGTAGGTAGAGTGTGGTTCTTTAGGTAGATGGTTCTGTGTGTCTCATCTCTAGATTGTGGTTCTGTGTGGCTCAGTAGGTAGAGCGTGGTTCTGTGTGTCTCAGTAGATAGAGCGTGGTTCTGTGTGGCTCAGTAGGTAGAGCGTGGTTCTGTGTGTCTCAGTAGGTAGAGCGTGGTTCTGTGTGGCTCAGTAGGTAGAGCGTGATTCTGTGTGGCTCAGTAGGTAGAGGTGGTTCTGTGTGGCTCAGTAGGTAGAGCGTGGTTCTGTGTGGCTCAGTAGGTAGAGCGTGGTTCTGTGTGTCTCAGTAGGTAGAGCGTGATTCTGTGTGTCTCAGTAGATAGAGCGTGGTTCTGTGTGTCTCAGTAGGTAGAGCGTGGTTCTGTGTGGCTCAGAAGGTATAGCGTGGTTCTGTGTGTCTCAGTAGGTAGAGCGTGGTTCTGTGTGTCTCAGTAGATAGAGCGTGGTTCTGTGTGTCTCAGAAGGTAGAGCGTGGTTCTGTGTGTCTCAGTAGGTAGAGCGTGATTCTGTGTGTCTCAGTAGGTAGAGCGTGATTCTGTGTGTCTCAGTAGATAGAGCGTGGTTTTGTGTGTCTCAGTAGGTAGAGCGTGGTTCTGTGTGGCTCAGAAGGTAGAGCGTGGTTCTGTGTGTCTCAGTAGGTAGAGCGTGATTCTGTGTGTCTCAGTAGATAGAGCGTGGTTCTGTGTGTCTCAGTAGATAGAGCGTGGTTCTGTGTGTCTCAGTAGGTAGAGCATGATTCTGTGTGTCTCAGTAGATAGAGGGTGGTTCTGTGTGGCTCAGTAGGTAGAGCATGGTTCTGTGTGTCTCAGTAGGTAGAGCGTGGTTCTGTGTGTCTCAGTAGGTAGAGCGTGGTTCTGTGTGTCTCAGTAGGTAGAGCATGATTCTGTGTGTCTCAGTAGATAGAGCGTGGTTCTGTGTGTCTCAGTAGGTAGAGCGTGGTTCTGTGTATCTCAGTAGGTAGAGTGTGGTTCTGTGTGTCTCAGTAGGTAGAGCGTGGTTCTGTGTGGCTCAGAAGGTAGAGCGTGGTTCTGTGTGGCTCAGTAGGTAGAGCGTGGTTCTGTGTGGCTCAGTAGGTAGAGCACAACGCTTAGGTTGTGGATTCGATTCCCACTCGGACCACATGTACTGAAAAATGTATGCATTCACTACTGTAAGTTGATTTGGATAAAAGTGTCTGCTAAATGGCATATATTATCACTGGAGAACTGGAGGCTTTTCCTTGTTGAAGAATGGCTCAATATCCCACTAGAATGTTAAACTGGTATAACAGCATTCCAAGTAGGATTGAAGCCAATATTAGTCAATATTCATATATTGGTTGTGTTTTCATAGAGTACACAGAGTGGCCAAAAAGGTACAAAAACAAAACACCAATATCATACGATGACAGTGTCCTTGATGAAAATGCCTGCTCATGCCCTAGATTTACATTTGCAGTGATTCAGAGTTGCTCGTCTGTTTAGCCTTGCATCTCAAACCAACGCACGGACATCCCGATCCAGGAGCATGGGCTTTGAACCACAGTTGCCCTTCGTTGACAATGTCTTTCCCTGGGCGCTCGATGCCAACATCACACCACTGTTCCTCGTGAAACATCAGCACTGAGGCTCCTGACAAACATTCCCCAATAATCACCCCTCTTTCAAAGAGCTCTTGTCTTCTAGCCATAATTATGTTATGTTATGCAGAGATGTTAATTGCTTAATTAACTCAGGAATACCATCTGTGCGGAAGCACCTGCTTTCAATACACTCTGACCCTCGTTTTCACCTTTTTGGCCACCAACTCTGTGTGGGTATATATATATATATATATATACAGTATGTGTGTGTGTGTGTGTGTATGTGTATATATATGTGTGTGTGTGTATATACACTCAGTGGCCGCTTTATTAGGTACACCTGCTCGTTAATGCAATTATCTATCAGCCAATCATGTGGCAGAAATTTAACATTTTACATTTTAAGCATTTAGCAGACGCTCTTATCCAGAGCGACTTACAAGATGTGCATCAATACATGGTAGGAGCAATCATAGTTAGCGCGCGAGATCAGTGCAGGAACACAGCAGTAGACATCATTGCAGGCATCTGCGTACCATACCTGTAACACCGGGAAGGAAAAGGTTAGTGAATTTTTTTAACATTTGTTGAACAAGTAAGCCAGTGGTGAAGACAATTTAGCTAGATGGACAGAGATCAGGGGTAGTGGAGTCTGAAGAGGTGGGTTTTGAGTCTCTTGCGGAAGATTGGAAGTGATTCCGCAGTCCTGACCGATTGCGGGAGGTCGTTCCACCAATGAGGGACCAGGACAGAGAAGAGGCGAGACCGCGAGGAGCGGCTGCCTGGCGCCCGGAGGGATGGGGCAGTCAGTCTGCCAGCGGAGGCGGAGCAGAGGGGTCTGGACGGGGTGTAGGGCTTGATGAGTGACTGGAGGTATGGGGGAGCAGTACCTCTGGCCGCTTGAAAAGCAAGCACCAGTGACTTGAATCTGATGCGTGCTGCGATGGGGAGCCAGTGCAGAGAGGAGAGTAGAGGGGTGACGTGGGTGAACTTCGGCTGGTTGAACACCAGGCGAGCAGCAGCGTTCTGGACTAGTTGCAGTGGCTTGATGGCACAGGCCGGAAGGCCTGCCAGCAAGGAATTGCAGTAGTCCAGATGTCAGATCACCAGGGCCTGGACCAGGAGTTGAGTGGCCTCTTGGGTGAGGAACGGTCGGATCCTCCGGATGTTATGGAGGGAGAAACGGCAGGTCCGAGTGATCGCTGCAATATGGCTGCAAAATGGCAATATGGCTGCAATTTAATGCATAAAAGCATGCAGACATGGTCAAGAGGTTCAGGTTCACACCAAAAATCTGAATGGGTAAGAAAAGTGACTTTGACCCCTTAATACCAATTGGGTATCGGGAGTTGGAGTGCTAGATATTGGAGTCATTTTCATAATTTGTTCTCCGATTGTCTCAATCTTATCAGTAAACGAGTTCATGAAGTTATTGGAATTATAGTTAGAAGGATAACTGATGCAATCTGAAGACTGATTTTTGTCAGTTTAGCTACCGTGTTAAATATAAATCTTGGGTTGTTTTTATTCTGGTCAATTAATTTTGAGAAGTACGATGACCTAGCTGTAGTAAGGGCGTGCTTGTATTCTATGAGGCTGTCCTTCCAAGCAGAACGAAAAACCTCTAAATTGGTAGAGCACCATCTGCGTTCTAATTTCCTGGAAACTTGTTTAAGGGCATGGGTATGGTCAGTAAACCAGGGTGCAAGTTTCTTCTGACAATTTTTTTTCCTCTTGAGGGGTGTGACAGCATCAAGCACTCTGCAAACTCGGAAAGAAAGAAAGACAGTATACGGTCCAGGTGGTCTATAAATAGTTACTAAGGGGAAGGATTGCACTGAGGTAACTTCATCTTTTGACCATCCAGAAAGCATAACATGACAGCTGGCATAACCATCAGATGCCGCCTCATTTAGGCTTGTTACAATTCCCGTGCGCAGCGGCGGTCTAGATGTGCCTGTGTCCCTGTGCAAGCGATTACAAGAGACTATGGCCGTCGCCCAAAAATGCAGGCTTTTCATTGGCTGTCGTTTTTTTTCTTCCACCATAAGTCTGTGATAACGTAGTTGAAAACTCGATCCTCCGTCTTGTTTCCGAAACTTGATTAAACATTGCTCGGTTTGGTCATACGCTACACTTCAGTCAGACTCGTGTTTAGTGCTTTCAAAATCATAGATCGAAAGTTCAGGATGAAATAAAAGGTATGTAGGACGTTCATTTAACATTTTATCTTGTTTCTGGTGAAATTTCATTGAAATCTGTTGATGCGAAATGCTATATTTTTGCAAAGCCTACACCTTTTTTGAAATATTGTCTCTAAAACATATTTAAATATATGCAAACATATGGATTTTCCATTTTTTTCAGGATATTACCGAAATGTAGGCTACCGAAAATGGAAAGTCTAGCTTTTAGTTCCTTTACTCCAAAGGGTAGACTCAATTTTGCAATAGTTTTTTTGTGAACCTCTGTAGTCCTACTAAGTGTAGGCTACTTTGAAATAAATTTAAAATGTCATGTAAATTACAGGCGCTCAATAGCCGGAATAAAACACAATCTAAAGTATCACATTTATGCTGCTGCTTCAATTGCCACAGCTTAAAAAACGCTGAAATAGCCCATATGGAACTTTTTTAGTATTGACAGCTTAAATCGAATACATGTCATGGCTTTTCCTATCACTGTTATGCTGATGACACTCAACTCTTTCTCTCCTTCCCTCCATCTGATACCCAGGTCCCGGCACGGATCTCTGCATGCCTGGCTGACATCTCCGCATGGATGTCCACCCACCACCTGAAGCTGAACCTGGGGAAGACAGAGCTGCTCTTCCTCCCAGCGAAGGGCTCCCGATGATTGATGCGTCAATCACCGTGGAAGGCTCCATAGTGTCTCCGTCCCAGTCTGCCAGGAGTCTTGGGGTAACCCTGGACAACCAGCTGTGCTTCTCGAGCCATATTGCAGCGATCACTCGGACGTGCCGCTTCTCCCTCCATAACATCCGGAGGATCCGACCGTTCCTCACCCAAGAGGCCACACAACTCCTGGTCCAGGCCCTGGTGATCTCACGTCTTGACTACTGCAATTCCTTGCTGGCTGGCCTCCCGGCCTGCGCCATCAAGCCACTGCAACTAGTCCAGAACGCTGCTGCTCGCCTGGTGTTCAACCAGCCGAAGTTCACCCAGGTCACCCCTCTACTCTCCTCTCTGCACTGGCTCCCCATCGCAGCACGCATCAGATTCAAGTCACTGGTGCTTGCTTTCCAAGCGGCCAGAGGTACTGCTCCCCCATACCTCCAGTCACTCATCACTCCCTACACCCCCTCTAGACCCCTCCGCTCCGCCTCCGCTGGCAAACTGACTGCCCCATCCCTCCGGGCGCCTGGCAGCCGCTCCTCGCGGTCTCGCCTCTTCTCTGTCCTGGTCCCTCGTTGGTGGAACGACCTCCCGCAATCGGTCAGGACTGCGGAATCACTTCCAATCTTCCGCAAGAGACTCAAAACCCACCTCTTCAGACTCCACTACCACTGAACACTGTCCATCTAGTCAATCTGTCATCACCACTGTTTACTTGTTCTACACTGTAAAAAAAAAAAAAAAAAAAAAAAACCCTACTAACCTTTTCTTTCCCAGTGTTACAGGTATGATATGCAGATGCCTGCAATGATGTCTATTGCCGTTTTACTGCACTGATCTTGTGCGCTAACTATGATTGCTCTTACCTTGTATTAATGCACATCTTGTAAGTCGCTCTGGATAAGAGCGTCCGCTAAATGCTTAAAATGTAAAATGTAAAATGTATGTCTGAAATTCAAGGCCGTAACCATGGAGTCAACATTGGGGGGGACATTTTAAAAAAAAAATCAGCTAGGCTATATATTGGGGGGACATTTTGAGCATATCTGAATATTGGGGGGGATGTGTCCCCCCCAATATATATGGTAATTTCGGCCTTGCTGAAATTACATGGGTTTGACGCAGTATACAACCATGCTTTTCCTGACACTGACCTGGTTTAGGCTGAGAGTTGTTCGTTGAGGCACTGACCCGTCTCTTGTCTCTGACGCGCAGCTGCATGGACACAGAGCAGTACGAGGAGGCTGTGCGCGATTGTGAGAAACTGAAACTGAGAAAACGGAAGGTGAGCTCTGCCTGCTGCCACGCCCACGCCTGTATGGCTGCTCTCATTGGCTAAGATCTTCCATCAACAAGTGTATGACTTCATGGGCCTCCACTTATGTCAGACCTGAAGGCTTCTCTCTCTCTCTCCCTCCCCCTCTCTCTCTCTCTCTCTCTCTGTCTCTCTCTCTCTCTCTCCCTCCCCCTCTCCCCCCTCCCTCCTCCCTCCCCCTCTCCCCCTGCCTCCCACTCCCTCCCTCCCCCTCCCTCTCCCCCTCTCTCTCTCTCTCCCTCCCTCTGTCTCTTTCTCTCTCTCTCTCCCTCCCCCCCTCTCTCTCTCTCTCCCTCCCTCTGTCTATTTCTCTGTCTCTCTCTCTCTCCCCCCCTCTCTCTCCCCCTCCCCCTCTCTCTTTCTCTGTCTCTCTCTCTCCCTCCCCCCTCTCTCTCTCTGTCTAGCTCTCTCTCCCCCTCCCCTCCCCTCCCTCCCCCCCTCTCTCCCCCTCCCTCCCCTCCCTCCCCCTCTCCCCCCCTCTCTCTCTCTCTCTCTCTCCCCCTCTGTCTCTGTCTATCTCTTTCTCCCCCTCCCCTCTGTCTATCTCCCTCTCCCCTTCCCCCTCTCTCTCTCAATTCAATTCAAATGGCTTTATTGGCATGACAAGATCACTCTCATATTGCCAAAGCACATATTTACATTTTTAGACATAACACACAATATAAAATTAATGAAGTAATTACAGGCTGTTATAGTCCCTCAGGTTATGGCAGGCAGATACATATTTAGCTGCCAGAGGAGCTGTTGTTCCTTCACCCAGGAGAACTGCCAGTTTCTCCTCTGGCGTTAACAGTAAGAAGTTTGGTATTTTCTTGCCTATTTCCACGAGGTGGAAGTCTCTTACTGAAGAGAACTTCTCACAGTGGAGGAGGAAGTGCATCTCTGTTTCTACCTCCCCTGTCGAGCAGTGACCACATATACGCTCCTCTCTGGGTAGCCATGTTTGTCTGTGTCTTCCTGTTTCTATAGCCAATTGGTGGTGACTGAGCCTGTATTTGGTCAGGATCCGTCTCTGCTTCGTATCTCTGACAGAGTGGAGATACTCGGCCAATCTATTATTCTCTGTTTAGGGTCAAATAACAATTTAGTCTACTTTGGGTTTTAGTTTCATTTCTCCAATGTTCCAAATATAGATATTTTGACTGATTCATAATTTGTTTTATTCTGTTGTGTTTTGAAGCAGTGCTGATGGGAGCCTGGTTGGTTAGCTTCACCATCAGCTGACTGAGGGGACTGTTTTCAGGGTTCAGCTCTTGGGTTTTTAATGTCTTGAATGGAAGGGTGTCTTTTGGGCTTGAATTTAGATGCGTCCAAAATGTTATGGCCCATTTTTGGATGTTTAAGAGTAATGGGAAACGCCCCAGTTCTGCTCGGCAGGCGTTATTTGGTGTCTTCCTTTGAATATTTAAAATGTTTCTGCAGGATTCAGTGTGGAGGGCCTCTATTGGGTGTTTGTCCCATGAGCCATGCTCCAATCCACTGAGCGGGCCCCAGACCTCACTTCCATACAAAGCTATGGGTAGGATAACATAATCAAATATTTTTGTCCAGATTCTAACTGGAATCTTAATGTTTAATAATTTGGTTTTTAATGCATACATTGCCCTGCGTGCTTTTTCTTTGAGCGCGTGTATTGCCATACTGAAACTTCCTGATGCAGATATGGACAAACCAAGGTATGTATAATTTTTTGTGTGTTCAATTAGGGTGTTGTTCAAAGTAAAATGGTATTTGTTTTCAAGGCATCTGGGTTTTTTCAGAAAGATCATGATTTGGGTTTTCTTAAAGTTTACATCCAAGGCCCAGTTTTGGCAGTATTTTCCTAGGATGGACAGGTTATGTTGAAGACTGGTTGGAGACAACAGAATAAGGTCATCTGCATAAAGCAAGTATTTCATCTCTATGTCATAGAGTGTGAGGCCTGGAGCTGCTGAACGGTCCAGCTGGTCTGCAAGTTCATTTATATACAGGTTGAATAATGTTGGACTTAAACAGCATCCTTGCTTCACACCGCATTCTTGGGTAAAATACTCTGTTCTTTGATTTTCAATTTTCACAGCACACTGGTTGTGTCTGTACATACATTTTATAAGATCATAAACCTTACCCCCTAGTCCAATTTGAAGGATTTTGAAGAAAAGTCCTTCATGCCAGATGGAATCGAAGGCTTTTTTTAAATCTATGAAACAAGCAAATATTTTCCTCCCTTTTTTGATGGACATGTTTATTAATTAAAGTGTGTAAGGTGTATATATGATCAGAGGTTCGGTAATTTGGAAGAAAGCCAATTTGACATTTACTAAGTATGTTTTTTTCTTGAATAAAGGCTAGTATCCTGGAATTCAGGATACTACAAAATATTTTTCCAAGGTTGCTGCTGACACAGATCCCTCTATAGTTATTAGGGTCTAATTTGCTTCCATTTTTATAGATTGGGGTGATCAGCCCCTGGTTCCAGACATCAGGAAAGCAGCCAGCAGTCAGCATCATGTTGAACAGCTTAACAATGGCAGTATGTAACTCAGGGGTACTGTTCTTCAGCATTTCATTTTTGATGCCATCCGTGCCACAAGCTTTTTTTGAATGAAGAGTTTTCAGTTTGTCTGTTAACTCTTTTTGTGTAATTGGGTAGTCTAATGGATTTTGATTATTCTTGATGGCTGATTCAAGTTTGTCTAGCTTTGTTTTAATTTCAATTTGATTTATGTTCAGATCTTCTGGTGGGATACTTGTATAGAGGTTATTAAAATGGTTTCTCCAAATGAAAAAAATGGTTTCTCTCTCTGTCTCCTTCTCTCCCCCTCCCCCCTCCCTCCCCTAGATGAACACTGTCCATCTAGTCAATCTGTCGTCACCACTGTTTACTTGTTCTACACTATAATTTTTTAATTTTTTAAACCCACTAGCAGGCAGTGCACCAGTGCTGGTGTTTTCCTCTTCTACACGTGACCATGACCCACTCGGACAGAGATAGTAAAAAGGAAACAAGAAGTAATATTTTGTGTATAGCCTACACTTTAAGTGTTGTTGTGCGCTCATTTTATTCAGTCTGCTACGTGTTGCATCAGCGCAACACTGGGCATACGCTCAAAATCGTGTCTGAATTAAGGATACAAGGTGAATACATTTATGTTATAGTGAGAAATGTAGCCTACTAGGCTAACTATAACGTAAATTAACTAGTCGAATAACGACATCAAGTCACTACCGCTGATAAAGCCTCAGGGCTGCTGACACATAGGCTACTATTTAGTACAATAATGTTGTCAAGTTCTATAACAAAATAACCAGTCAATTGTTTATAGATGGTAACTGTGAACTGGTTCTTTACATGCAGCCATTCAAGGTCACGTAATTCTATCGCAGGCAGTACAAATGTGGTCCAAATCTACAGGCTGCCGTGTGCAGCTGGCCAACGAAAGTTACTAAAACGCAGAGCAAAAATGCTTGCTATAGCTATAATTATATGATTTAAAGCTGTAATTTCATAATTTAGAGCTATTGTGAGAAGAAACATTAACTTACCTATGCAAGTTGCCGCTGCTCAAAGCGCGAACTATATAGTGTTCGAATATTGGCGGGGTTTTTGCTTGCTTCCTCATTGACCACTCACAATGCCAACGCTGCCCAAAATTATTATAAAAGGCAAAATAATTAGGGCTGGGACTTTAACGCGTTAATTTCGATTAATTAATTACAGAAAAAATAACGCGTTAAAAAATGTACGCATTTTAATCGCACTATATTTTTGCACTCCAGACACCACGGAACGTTTCTCAATGCTAAACATGTTGCAGCTAGCGTGGAAGCCAGAGCTAACGCTGATCAGGCTAACGTTAGTCCTAGTACGAGCAAGCAGAGTCGCCAACCCACACTCGACCAGATGACGGGGTTCAGAGCCAAGATGAGTAAAACCACGTCTAACAAAGTAACCAACTCACTGGCTCACTGGATTGCCGTGGACTGTAGACCACTTTCGGTGGTCGAAGATAAGGGGCTAGAAAAGGTGCTACAGATTGCGTCGTCTGACACAATTTATGAACTGCCATGCAGAAAGACAATTTCGAAAAAAATCCAGCAGCTTCTTCCAAAGGTCCTTTGCACTATCATATTCCTAAAATTGCTGCACTTTGTTAAAAATTGCACTGGTCTGTGTAGTAGCTAAAATAAACAAGATTTTGCTGCTTAAACTTATGTATATGTCTATTCATTGATTCACTCGTATACCAAAATCCATTTGAATTGAAAAATGTTGCTTCTCGTGTCAAATATTGATATGCGATTAAAATGCGATTAATTCCGATTAATTAATTACAAAGCCTCTAATTAATTAGATTAATTTTTTTAATCGAGTCCCACCACTAAAAATAATATTTTTATTTGTTCTGCGAATAGTTCAGACACCTTTTACATAGTATAAAATGACTCCATAAATAACTAGAAAGGAAAGTTTGGTTTTCAAACGTTAGTTGCCTTGTCCATTTTAAAAGCTTAGAAATGGCAGTATTGAGAGGGTTTTATGTTTTTTGAATACTTTTTAATAATTATACTACTTAGTTGTAATACAATACTTGTTATAGTAATTCAGACAATTATTGCCTTGTATATGTTATAAATTACATTATCAGCTTGGATGGAGAGATAGTGAGAATGTAGTAGGTTTTATATACTTGTGTAGCGAGATATAGAATATTTATTTTTGTAAAATATTATAATTCATAGTATTGTAATAGCCATGTAGTAGTACAGCTTTAATGATATCATCAGCTGGATGAAGGGATGGATGGGTGGACAGAGAGAGAGAGGTAATGCGTGCACTGCTCTGAATTGCTGCGGAAGCAGTTTCCCTATGGGAACTTGTAAAACACAGGTTATCCATACCGAGTCTGGACTCTCCACACTCTTGGTTGCCTGTCATCTATCATCGCTGCTCTGCTCTCCCTACAGTGTAATGCTTAGTTATACCCATCTGAGAAATCAGATGGTTCGCCAGTGTATGAGGTACATTATTTGCTAGCATGTCTGTGATGGGGCCGGATAAAGCAACTGTTTGAAACACTCCAAGTCGGTGGCACGCTTCTTCAGCTTGACGCCTCTGTGTAGCAGACATGCACACCTCTTTGAGAAGTGTTATGAAATGTTCTTCTGTGGAGAGGACGATCCTCAGAACCTGCGATTGCTTAACCGTGACTCTTACCAATTCTCAATCTCCACTCTGCAGTGTTGATGCCTCTTTGACCAAGGCCTCCTCTGCTCATTGCTGTACACCCTCAATTTGACCTTGTTCATAAGACATTTCTTCTTCAGTTAGAGTATCAGCTATGGAATTACCTACCCCGATCCATCCAGCTAGTCCACCGAGGAGTCTTTTACTCCTACGTTAAGAATTTTCACCGCCGCCTTTAGCATAATTTGTAATTCTGTCCATCTGTAATTGCACCTATATCACCAGATTTTCCTGGGTGAGAGGGAGCGGACTGCAGCGCTCTCCCAGCACACTAGTGTTTACATGTCATTGGAGTGTCCACTCATACCAGGTGGGGTAATTTATTGCCATCATTGCTCGCCCGTAAGGAATGATACCTGGTCTGGTTATGATGGTGGTGGTGTTGAATTATCCTGTGGGTGAGCAGATTCTGGTCACATTGGCTCGGGGAGAGTTTTCTTTGATTGAGGTGGCTGAAACCTTTTTATTGAATGTTTACATTCGGGAAAAGGAGGTACCCTGAAGTCATATCTGATGGAAAACCTGCCAACAGAGTATTGCCCATGGGAGTATGCTTCCACCCAATAGCGTATGCTTCCACCCATCTGGTGAAATGGTCAATGATAACCAAGCAGTAAGTCTTCCTCTTTACTAGGTGGAAGGGTTCCTATGAAATCAATCTTCACCCACTCTCATGGCACTTTAGACCTTGGCTGATATTTCAACTTAACCTTAAGTGTTACACTGAGCACAGACTAAACACCTCTGACAAAGTTTTGCCACATCAGGCAACCACCAAGTCTGAGAAAATGCCACTTTCATTGCTCTTCCCCCTGCATTGGCTGGACAGTTTCTGCAAACGTAGGTATATACGTACATACAACAGTAGTTTAACAACCCCATGATCATGACCTCACCCCTCTTATATTGGTGGGTCGCAGCATGTCAGCTAGTAGCATCATAGTCAAGTGCCTAGCATATGTATCAATTATTTATGGACTGATTTCAAGGCTACAACATAGGTATAGTATGTGTTTCATAAATAATATAATAAGCAGGCTGAAAACAAATCTAAATATCACAAACTAAGAGTGAATACATGGCCATTGACAGTTATATTATAAATAACCTAATTATCATAAATTGATTGTTTTTTTTTGTACACGTTTAAATGGATCATTAAACTGAGACCAAATGCATTTTCAACCAGCAAAGAGACCCAAAAGAAATTTTTTAAGTGTGAAGCGTGGCTTGTATGCGCCGGTTTTAGCGTAGCATGCCATGTGCTAGCTAAGTGAGGAGGGATCCGTGGTTGTGGACCTACGCCGCGCACATCCGCCGATATTTATATTTAAAAAACAATCACGGCAGACCACGGGTGCAATAAAAGTATGTTTATTTAGATATCGGAAGAAGAAAAAGAGTAAAAGCACATTAGGGAGGCTAATATACATGTGGTTGTGGGGAAGAGGAAAGGAGAAAGAGTATAAACGAGAGTGCGTGCTTGTGGGCACACGTGCTGCAGAAGGCTACAGAAGAATAGAAAGCGCGTGCACGTGAGTACACGTGGTGAAGACTGGAAAGTAAGGAGCAATTGAATTGGAGGGAGTGGTTTGGGCTTTAGTGAGGCAGTGATTCTACCCC
>JAINUG010000873.1:0-45650 GCA_029706075.1 Aldrovandia affinis
GTCTGGATATACAGCTCCGGGTTGCAACGTTAGTAAAGTTAGACTAAATGTTAGCTTTGTTATTCGTGATCCAGACAGCTTGCTAACGTTAAGATGTTACAGTCAAGCTCTAGAAAACCAAGTGGGTAACGTTACCTTGATGTCAAAATGTAATACTATTTTTTCATTACTATTTCAGCACTTTGTCAAATGGGAAGCCCAGTCCAGTACCCAAATCTTGTGGAAGACTGGGCTGACACACTGCTGATATTTTTGCTTTACAGAGGTCCAGGGTATGGAACTACCTGTGGAGCTAACCAGAGTAATGTCGTTACAGCACACTATAGGCGACTAATGTTACGTTAGTTAGCTAATGCTAGCTAACTTACTACTGAATGTAACGTTATATAGGCCTACTGCTTTTGCTTTTTAATGATAGTAATAGTGAATAGAGACCTACCCAGCTTTACAGGAACAGTGTAACTTAATGTCGTTGTCCTCTGTCTCAATCGCCCGGTGATGCGGTGGTTCAGTTTTACTCTGATCTGTAGGCTTTCGCTTCTATCTTAATTTTTTTTACGTCATTTTGTTGCTGAGTCAGTGTGATATCTTGAATATAACCTTCAAATGCATATTGTATACCCTTCTGTCTGCTTCTATATGAAATCGGACAATATTTCTCCAGGGAGTGCAGTTAGTGACAGTGGGAGTGCCATGCTGGCTCCGAAAGCTTGACGTACATAGCAACAATAACTAAGGGGGGCGTGGTTTAGCGAAGGGTCAATTGATAATGTTCCTCTATAAATATGTCTGTCCTCCGTATTTTAAACTCTGATTGGCTCACCTCTTTATCCTGTTCTGTGTTCCCTGTGTCCTCTTTGGATTTGGATCGGAAGTTGCTCTTCCTGTTTGGGAGAAATATTGAAAACAAATAGAATAGAAGGTGTACTATTTTCACTAGATCACTCATTAAATTACACCAGGCCTCAAATGGCAATATTAAATATGATTATTACACTGTGCTGCTTAGAAAATAGCAGAAAAAACATATTATTTTAAAAGGTTAATTATAAATCATATAAAAACAAGTGTAAGACTTTAAGAGGGATCTATTTTTAGTCACATACCTCATCCACAAAAGAACAGCTAGAAGCACAAGGAGCACACAAACTGTGATTCCAACAGCTGTAAGTATGACCTCCGTCTGACCCCCTAAGCAAACAGACAGAAGATCACATATGAAGCTGTCCTAGGTACAATGGTTAAAACCCCACACTTATTGGGATGGCCAATAAAAAGTGATCACAGTATGGTTTAGTTTTCCATCACACAACTGGAACACTTACTTGGTATGGAGGGAACAGTGCCCCCTACTGACCTAGAAACGCCACATTTATCAGAAATTACACCTGTTTTTCAGTCTGACCCTAAAAACCAGCAGCCAAAGCACTCAAGCAGAGCCTTTCCCATTGGGCATTTAAAAGGGGAAAAACAGCCAAGAATTTGTGGGCAACCTCATACAAAATACAGACGGGCCCAGCTGTACCTGTTTAAGAGATGTAACATGCATGGACTAAAGAAAATATGGATTCATGCTTTCATGACAGCATTGCTGTTGTAATTATGTAACAGCTGAAAGGACTGGTCAAAACAATACAGACATAATTGTGCTGGAATTCTAACTCACCTTTTGTAGTTATACTCAGAGCAGTAGAGTTATGGACTCCATGTTTGTTCTCTGCCTCACAGTAGTACTGTCCACTGTTCCAGGATCTAAAGTTGGAAAAGTTCAAACTGTGTCCTGATCCTGTCTGCCAGACTCCAGTGTCATTCTTCTTAAACCAGGTGTATCTCTGCACTGGTGGGCTGGCATTGCTGTTGCAGGTCAGAGTCACTGAATCGCCCTCCACTATTTCACCAGAGGAACTGACTGATACTGAGGTTCTCTTGGGAGCATCTGAAGGAGAAAATGACAAATTAGCATTACACATGAAGAGCATTCATAACAATCCAATTCGAAACACAATTAGCAATCTTCAAAACACTCCTCGACACTCCAACCTACTCCAACCTACTCCAACCTACTCCAACCTACTCCAACCTACTCCAACCTACTCCAACCTACTCCAACCTACTCCAACCTACTCCAACCTACTCCCTCTCAGTGTGACACATACGAGTCCTTTAAATAGGCCTCCAAATGGCCTTCAGCTGTCCGTAGTCCTAATTGCTTGACTTCGTTCAGGTGTGGGACTGCGGGCTGCTGGGAAATGAAGTCCTTTCCTCTCCAGTGGTTCCCAAGAATTAAAGAGGCAGGCCGACATTTCCTAATTCTGCCCCTTGCGATGCCACAATATATACTCACACTGCACATTGAGACACTCAGATACACATATATACTCACACTGCACATTGAGACGCTTAGATACACATATATACTCACACTGCACATTGAGATGTTTAGAATGAGATGAGCCACTCCCAACCCCATTCACTGCCTCACAGTAGTACTCTCCAGAGTCTGAGGGTTTGATGTCTTTAATGGTGTAACTCTGCCCTGATCCTCTCCATGAGGTTATAGCTGTACTATTCTTAAACCAGGTGTATCTCTGCACTGGTGGGTTGGCATTGCTGCTGCAGGTCAGAGTCACTGAACCGCCCTCCACTATTTCACCAGAGGGACTGAATGATACTGAGGTGCTCTTGGGAGGATCTGAAAGAGAAAATGAAAAACACAGCATGTGCACACAAACGTTACACTTGCTGTATATAATCCTAAAAATCATTCAGTTGTTCTGACAATTACATCATGATCATAATGCAATTCAACCTCCACCTTTCAACCTGATAATCCATTGTCACTACTACTACTACTAACAATACAAGAATAAGAATACATGTCTTATTTTACATGAACAGCAAACTGTACCTTTGGTGCAACCTCAGAATGATTACCAGGGTTGGGGTGAATTCCATTTCAATTCAGTCAAATAAAGGAAAGATCTTAATAAGAATATTGTGGCCATTTGTAATTTCATGAATTTAATTTTCTGAGGTGACTGAAATGAAATGCAATGTACCCACACTCTGATGACAACATACAACAAAAAATGTAGTCATGGTGAATATTAATTACACATTCAAAATATTACCCCTCAGCCAGTGTCATTGGGTTACACTAAGACTAGTTGGTCTAAAGCCACTCAATGAGTCTGAATCTGAGATACACAGAAATACTCACCTTAATCATTATCATTAATAATATTTCCTATTAGTTTATTAGTGTTACTACCATTGTATATTTGCCTCACATGCATGTTCCCCTGTATTTGTCTGTCTGTCTATCAGTCTGTCTCTCTGCCCCATATATGCTGACTCACTGTTTGTCTGTATGTCAGTCAGCTTGCCTGTTTGTCTTTCTGGCTGTCTAATTCTCTGTCTGTTTGGTGGTGGTGGGCCAATGAAAAAAAGAAATACTCACACTGCACTTTGAGAGGTATATGAGGAGACCAGCCTCTCCCAATCCCATTTTCTATCCATTGTGATTTAGTACTATTCCCCAGACTTGCATTAAAGCAAAATGCACTTGCTGCTCTTTTCTAATAAATTCTAGGACTTTACATGATTAAAAGGAAAGTCAAATACACAAGGGTAGCCTTATACTCACATCTCACACTGAGGGTCACTGCAGGGAAAGACAGATTCTCATGGTCTCTTACGCCACAGGAGTAGCTGCCTGAATCTTCACTGCTGGCTGTGAACTGAAGGTAGTTATTGTACATGTTGGTGGTCGATAGAGGGAGTTTGTTCTTGTACCAGATGAAGGCTGGGCTGCCACTCAGAGTGCAGGTGGTTCTACAGGTCAGTGTCACCCTCTGTCCCTCTCTCACTGTGGCAGGATCCACTTCCACCTGTAGATCTTCATAGAAGAAGATAGCAAATCACTCTGACCTCAAATTAATATTCACCTGGCTGTTGTCTTTGTGGGAGGATAAGATTGGCTGTTTCTAGTTACCTGTGACTGAAAGTGTAGATCCACCTTGACCATAATATTTATCTCTGTTGGTTAGAAACCTGAAGAAATATGTTTTGGAATCACTCTTTCTCAGACCTCTCACTCTGAGGGTGCAGTCATTTTCCTTATTCCCCCGGTACTCCATTCGGCCTTTGTACTCAGGGGTCTCAGCCAGATTTGCAGTTTCTTCAACAAACCAGAATGTTGTTTCTACTCTATTATCATTGGGATATGAGTAAGTGCAGGGCATGTCCACTGAAGACCCCTTTAAGGCACAGATTCTCTCATGCTGGTAAGACACACTCCAGCCATCCTGACCCAGAACACCTGAAGAAAAAAACACACACACACACACATCATCATCACCTTTTTCTGTCGTGTCTTCTCTGTACAGTGATAAACTACCATAATATCACCAGCTAAAAATGTGCAGTAGAGAAATAACAACATAACTGTATAGCTACTCTAATCTGGGAAAGGTCGGGGCCTCCCGCATCGTCCAGTGGTTACGATGTTCAACGCTGGCCATGGCGACCGTGGGTTCGATTCCCGGCCACGCCAGAGTCGGCTCTGGCCAGGAGTGCCACTGCGGGCAGCAATTGGCTGTCTGCCCCAGGGAGGGGAGAGGGAAGCTGACATGAGTTTGCTGTGCACAGGAGTGGCTCTGGGATTCCGGAGTTACAGTCAACGGCTTGGCGAGTGCCGTCTCAGAAGAGACGATGTTTCGCCTTCGACTCCGCCGGTCACAGGGCTACAGCAGCAAACCCATAGTACAAGGGGGATTGACACGAAAATAGCGGGTGTAGTTGGCTACCAAATTGGGCGAAAAATGATTTAAAAAATCAGAAAAAATATTTCCTTTAATCTTGGAAAGGTCAAGTCACTCTGAGCTGAATGTGAAGGGAAAACACGGATGATGAGCTCGGTATTTTAAAACCTCTGGAAGGCATAAACTGGTAAAACTGAGCTAGTTTCATATTTGAAAAGAAAGCCCACTTTTAGCTCATGTCAATAAAAAGATGAATTGGTAAATGATCTTGAGGAAAACCCATCACATTCAGAATATTATGATCCATGGGCAATTTCTTACAAACATTTTCCCGCATTTCCCCCCAGATTTATTATCACTAATCAGGCCTCTCGAGTCCCCGCTGAGACACCTGCACCCGCCCAAAGAACCCTGCAGCTGAAGCGCATGCACTCCTCCAATGAACTCGGCCACAAGCCAGTGATTACTTTACACCCTACAGTCCAAACGGTACTGCAAGAGTGTGCTCACACCAACCAGAGGAAACTCAACAACTGGTCACTTGTGGGTGCCTGGTGAACCATTGGGGAGAGGTAACCATAGGAACCCAAATTTAAACCTGATACCACTTTTTAATCTCTCTGCACTCGTGCACGTATAGCAAAATAGATGTACAATAAATAAAAACATATATTTCTAAGATAATTTGTTTCCTTTTTACTGAGATATTTATTTTGTGTGCTAAGCAGTGTCTGAGTGCCCCTTCCTGTTCTCATTGAATTTCACATTTTTGGTACTTGGTACACATTTTTGTCCCATGACATATTTAAAAAACAGTCTCCCTTTGTTAAAATAATTTCTTAAAAGGAAAATTTGTAAAATAACAATGGAAAAATGTAATTGAAACCATTTTTACCTTGCACTGTGAGAGAGAGGAACACAAATATGATATATCTTTGTAGGAGCATTACTGCATCAAACTGTAGGAAGAAAAACAAACGTTCTAAAATACAATGTCCTTTATTCTACAATAGTGCACTGCACTCCATTCCTCCAGCCTGGATAAAAATCTTTATTCTTAATTATCTGGGTATGGAAACTTTAGTGTAAACAGTACCAACACACTACATGGGAAAGCCCTCTAGAGTGAACAGTGAGAGATGATAATTACTCATTTCCTGGATTTGGGCTTTACCCTGAATTTGATGTAAAAGTGACGTTACTGTTAAGACCGATCTGGTCACACACACTACTTTATAATGACAAAAGGTACTTGTAACCCTCGTTTTTTTGTACAGCTTGTTAGTTGATTGTGATTGCATTAATGGCAGCTAGACAGAAAGCTTAAATGTAAATTTGATGAGATTAATTATCTAAATTTTTAGTAGATTTTTATAGTTGCTAGGTGAAAATAAAGGCAGCTGGATTTAGCTTGCTTTCTCGCTACATCATAATAAAATAAATAAAGACATTTAGAATATTTTACTCTGCAATCACACTCCTCCTACAGAGTCCTCCAACAGTCCTAATTTCAGACATTAGCCAAAAGACCAAGGAGATAATATTTCTGGTGATCAAATTGGCCAAAATATTGAAATGGCAGAACCTGATTAAGAACATAAGAATACATAATGATGAGAACGGGCCGTTCGGCCCAACTTGGCTCATCATGTCCTAATCTAAGGAGCATCTAGTACTACATCTAGCCTGGACTTGAATAGCCCGAGCGTTTCTGCCTCTACTACCTGACCTGTCAAGCTGTTCCAGGCATTGACAACTCTCTGTGTAAAGAAAAACTTCCTAATATCTGTGCGGAATTTGCCTTTAACTAATTTCCACCTGTGGCCTCTTGTTCTGCTGACCCCACTTATCTTAAAAATTATTTGGTATTTTACTTTGTTAATCCCTTTTAGGAATTTAAAAACCTCAATCACATCCCCCCTAAGTCTCCGTTTGCTAAGTTTAAATAGATTGAGTGCCTTAAGTCTATCATCATAACTTTTACCTTTCATACCAGGTATCAGTTTAGTTGCCCTTCTTTGGACTTTTTCAAGAGCTTCAATATCTTTCTTGTAGTGCGGTGCCCAGAACTGCACACAGTATTCTAAGGGCGGTCTGACAAAGGCGTTATATAACATTAATATAACCTCCTTTGATTTATACTCAATACTTTTTGCTATGTATCCCAGCATCCTGTTGGCTTTTTTCACTGCTGTAGCACACTGCTTTGATGCAGATAGGCTTTCATGAACTCCTAAATCCTTTTCAAATTGAACACCTACTAACTTTTCTCCTCCCATAAAATACTCCTGTCTAATGTTTTTATTTCCCACATGCATAACTTTACATTTAGCAATATTGAACGTCATCTGCCATGTATCTGCCCATTTTTGGATTTTGTTTAAATCATCTTGGATTACTTTAGTCGATGCCAAGCTGTTTGCCAAAACCCCAAGTTTAGTATCATCTGCAAATTTAACTATTTTGCTACTAATGTCCATATCCAGATCATTTATGTAAATAAGGAAGAGCAGAGGTCCCAGCACCGATCCCTGCGGGACACCACTGCCCACAGCACCGAGGTCAGATTCGGCCCCACCTACTGTTACTCTTTGTATTCGCCCTTGCAGCCAATTTTTAACCCACTGTGAAACTACTCCTACAATTCCTACTGATTTCATTTTAGCAATGAGCCTCTCATGTGGTACCTTGTCAAATGCTTTCTGAAAGTCCAAATATATAACATCATAAGCCTGGTTCATGTCAACACACTTTGTAGCCTCTTCGAAAAAGTCCAGGAGGTTTGTTAGGCATGACCTACCTTTGAGAAATCCATGTTGGCTCTCCATTAAAATACTATTATTTTTCAAGAATGATTCCAACTTATCCCTAATAATACATTCCAGCATTTTACATGTGATGCAAGTTAAACTGACAGGCCTATTGTTCCCTGGGTCAGTACGGTCCCCCTTCTTATATATTGGAATTATACTACCCTGCTTCCAGTCATCTGGTATTTCTCCAGTGATTATGGATTGACTGAAAATATCTGTCAATGGTTTATATATAATTTCCCCAAGTTCTTTGAGTACTCTGGGATATATGCCATCCGGGCCTGCTGCCTTATTTGTCTTAAGTTTTTGTAGTTTTTGTAGTACTTCTACATCCCTTATCTCAAAGTCCTCCAAAACATTCTGTACCTTGTCTATACATTTAGGCATAATTATAACCTCTTCTCTAGTAAAGCTCTCCACAAAGTAACTGTCTAAGTTCCTTCCTTATTCTTAATGCACTTAACCTCATCCTTAACTTTCCTTTTTCTACTACAATATTGAAAAAACTTCTTAGGATTACTTTTTGCATCTTGGGAAATTTTAATTTCAAACCGCCTTTTAGCTGATCTTATTTCCTTTTTAGCCTTAGCCCGCATATTACAATAATCTAACTTGTTTCTCTCTGAGTTATCCTTTTTATATACAGTACTCTGTACAGTCGTTTCTTTTGCCTCAAAATCACCCGTAAAGATTTAGTCATCCACTGCGGAGACTGTTTTTTCATCCTATTTTTCCTTACTTTGGGGATGAATTTACACTGTACATCTACAATAACCCTTTTAAATATAGTCCATTTTTCATTCACAGTTCTGGAATCTAGAAGTTTTACCCAATCTATATTACTTAAATTCTCTCTCATTTTATTAAAGTCAGCTCGTCTAAAATTAAAAATTCGAGAGTTAGAGGAGGCTGTCTTAACTTGCCCAAAAATATCAAAAATAACTGCACTGTGGTCACTTGCCCCTATTGGTTCTCCTACCTCTGTGCTGCAAATTCTATCAGGATTGTTACACAAAACCAGATCCAGTATTGATTTCCCTCTCGTAGGCTGAGTAACAGACTGTACCAAAAAGCAGTCATTGACCATATCTAAAAACTCTTCACATTTGCCCTGACCTGTCACTATCTCCCAATTGATAGAGGGGTAATTGAAGTCGCCCATTATTATCGTCTCTCCTTCAGCACAGATTTGTTTTATGTTATCAAAGAGCGTACTATTTATGTTACTGTCTGAAGCTGGAGGTCTATAACATACTCCTATATTAAGGCCCTTCTCACGATCTCCCAATAATCTAATCCAGATGTCCTCACAAGAAACTAATGAGTTTATACCTGGAATTTCCTGCACATTAAGATAGTCTTTCACATAAAGGGCCACCCCCCCTCCTCTTTTATTAGTTCTATTCTTCCTAAACAATTTGTACCCCTCTACATTATATTCCTCCCCATCCGCTGCGCCAAGCCATGTCTCTGTAATCCCAACAATGTCATAACCCCTATTCAACATGACAGTCTTAGGTTCCAAAAATTTATTTTTTATACTTCTCGCATTTAAACACATGAGCTTCATAGCCTTACTCACACTTACGTTGCCCTTCCCCTCCACACCTGAGTGTGCCGAACCACCTCTATTCACATTATGATAAAATAAATCTTTATTAATGATATCCTCAGATTTATTATACTCCGCCCTGGTATCTTCTATCTGGGCAGTCTGTACCTCCCTATCCATAATACTACTACTAATTTCCCTCCCTGCCCCCCCAGTCCCTAGTTTAAATATTCCTCCGCTACCCTAAGCATATGCTGGCCCAATGCATCTGTACCCCTCCGGTTCAAGTGTAACCCAAAAGGAGTCCCAGTGCCCCATAAACCTGTACCCCTCTTTCCTGCACCAGGTTTGTAGCCATGTGTTAAACCTCCATATAAAATTCTGCTTGCCTCTGCTAGCACGTGGTACTGGCAGAATTTCAGAGAAGACCACCGTGGAGGTTCTGCCCCTTAACTTTGTTCCTAATTCTATAAATTTGTCCTGCAGAACCTCAAACCTACCTTTACCTATGTCATTGGTTCCAACATGGACCATGACCACTGGATAGAATAGAATAGAATAGAATAGAATATACTTTATTGCCATGTTACACAAGGTAATTGGAATTTGTCTTTTCACATATCTCTCCTAGATACACACACACCACTGCCCGAGTGCGAGTTCCCTTCCATTCACACCGAGGGCGAGAGGCGGACCCTCTTTCAGGGCGCCCTCTCGTTCTCTTTCCCACTCACACAGGAAGCACTCTACTCAGTCACTTTCGACAAACGCACACAGAACTCAACAAACTCCACACAGACACCGCCTCCCAGAAGCTTGGATTACAGACACACGCCACCATGCCCGGCAGAGTCCCATCATGCATCATGCATCATGCATCATGCATCATGCATCATGCGCGTGCACGCGCACTCACAACAATGACAACACAAGACTAACTGATTCCCCACTCGCCCCACCTGCTCTTAAATAGGCTTACTTTCTGCTTGGCTCAGGTGGGACTCATGAAGCAATCACCCAATCACCAAACAATTCGCATTCTCACACACAAACCCAATCAGTCAATTGACTTCCATATCAATTAACTGATTGACACCAATGAAATAATAATTAAATCAATGATGGCCTTTGGAGCAACCTTCCGGGCGACAGTTCACTCTCACACCCTGTCAGAGTGCCAAACCTGCCCCCGGAAAGTCTCCCTGCTCCAAAGGCCTCCACAACATGTAAAAACACAGGCAACCATGCCACTCCCACGTGGCCGAGACCGACGCCCTCCACAGCAACCTATGCATCAGTCGATTGACAATGATTGAGTGTAAGGAGCAGGAAATGCTAACACTAGATGCTATCACATGCAGCAGGGAAAGACCGTTCTGCCAGCTGGCAGGAGGCACCAGTTAGTAAAATAGATGTGGATCAGGTGCAGTCTGGGTAGGGCAGCAGGCGGGCTGAGAGCAGAGAGGCTACGCCAGGCAGGGGCAGGATCAAGTCTGGTCTGGGCTCATAGCTCAGGGGCAGGCAGCATCAGCAGGGTAGTGGAGAATGATCTGGCCGTAGAAGGCTGTAATGCCAGGGGATCTGGGTGCCGGTCTGGACGATATCTGGGATGTTCTGCCACCGGACACACGTAGGGGATTTGGGCTCAGAGCAGATCCCCCGTTTCCATTAGGAAAAGTTAAAGAGACGCCGGGACTGCTCTCTGATGAAGGCTTCTGAGCCGTTAGGCATGGGCTGTAGTCTCAGCTACTTCAGTCTTTTTAACTTTTCCTAAAAAAATATATACTGTATATATATGCACAGTGTCCCATTGTCATTGTCTTTAACCCCCTGAGGTCCGTGCTTAGCTCAGAGCAGCTTTGTGATTTTGGTGTGGTCTGATATTTATCTCAATTTCATCAACTTAACACACACTTACTCCAAAGTGTTTGATATTTTTATTTGAAGGACAATCACAGCTACATTTATATGCCATCAATAGTTTGGTCAGTATCATATAAATAGATCTACAAACACACAAGTTATAAAGAGTAAATATTTTTGCCATCACAAAAGTTGTGAAAGCACACACTAAACTATAGTGACAAATTGTTTTGCCAATATGCGTTTGTTCATCAAGGTCTTGGTTATGTAAGTGTAGGGCAGGTCACAGAACTATGCCCTGAAGTGACCCCAAAGAGTGTGAACTGTGTGTGTATTGCCAGCAGGGAGCCAACGGGTGAGAACAATGGTTTTGCCCCAGACGTCTCAGGCCCCACACTAATCCTGTCAGCAAAACAGGACACAGTGGGGACTGTTCTCAAGACTTGACCACATCACTGAGTTTAATGTGTTATACTGTAAACTTCATCATTCACATGTACAGTATAAGCATGTTTGGTGTTGTTGGAGAGCTGATGTAATGAGCAGTGGGTTGGTGTCATTGATGAAGTGGTGCGGGTGGCTCTTACTGAGGATCTCAGAACACCGTTCAAAAGTGAATCGCGGGGATTCGTATTACGAACTCCTGCGCAACTTGGCGTATAGCCGTTTTTGTATTCTTACGTTACAAATTCTGTTTGATGTTTTTATGCAAGTCCGGTTAATAAACATTTTCATACCAAAGCATCTCTCATTAATCTAGACTGCAGTTACACGCTGTGGTTTTAAGATTAAGTTAACACACACACATAGAACGTTGCAACTCCGTAGTCACTCGCCTATACAGTAGTGCCGTTGCAAGATACGCAACTGTATCCTTGCTAGGTTTTACACAGGCCAAAGGCACGTCCGCATCTCATATAGAGATAGCAACCCGTATAGCGCCACACTACGCGAGACGAGAGACTACAGTCTCTCATTTGCTTATACGAGTCCAGAAGTAAGAGTTAACAGAGAGAAAAGCTAACATACATGGAGTCAGATAGAGTTGGAGTTAATTAAACATCCATTTAATCCCGTTCTGGTAACACTAAGGTAAGGCTACACGCTATACCTCCACACTCGGACACGTCCGCCATTTGGTGTGTTCGGGTGGAATCTTACAGGATTCTACATAAGGATGTCAAAATAGTTTCACACATCTGAGATCTAAATAGCTAAAAACCTGTTTTTATCAGAACTGGTCAAATTTATTTCAGGCTGTGGGAGGGCTATATGCTAATTTCCTGAATATTCATGATCCACACCTGAGGGTTGTCCACACCTGTAAGATCTGTCAGATGGGCCATCTCTCTCTCAACGGCCATCAGACAAAGACAAAAGCCATCAGAGTAAGCAATAGTGAGTGAGCCATGCAGAAGACAGAAAAAAATGTTTTTTGCATTTTGGAAGATTTATTGAAAACATCACACAAACTATATACAAAAAATTCAAAATTAAAACATGGTGAGACAATCTGTTCTTTCAGTCTTTGGTGCCACTTCTCAAAACAGTTTCTGGTGAACTGTAGACACAAGGGAACATCACAAACCTTGCACTCCCATGGAGTGCACTGTTGTTTCCCCGACATCTTGCAGAGTATGAATTTCTTGCGACCAACAAAAGCCAGTTTGCCAACATCCAGAGTCTGTTTGGCAGTGGTCACGGATCAAAAGTAGCCCGTTTTCAGGGTTTAAGATATTTTTTAAACGTCTGTAGGAAAACGAAAGCAAAATCCGTGTCTGCGAAGACACGGAAAAACATAAACAAAACAAACCAAAATAACCAATGATCAGGAACAAACAAAGTAAAATGGTAAATCAAAAACGTATCCAATAAACTAAACACTGGGAATCTAAACAACAATAAGCACACACGAACAAACAAGTTCTCGAGAGGCAAGAAACATTCATCACAAAAGGTACTATTAACCCCCTGAGGTCGACGGGAGCGGCGCCGCTCCCAGCAGCAATAAAAGTATATTACTATTTCTAATTTCGCGATATTTTATCATACACACGCGACAAAAACATTGACAGAAACCTTAGAATCGCGACTTTCCGATTTGAGCACTGGCAAATCAAATGGGATTTTTTAAATTAGGTTAATTAGACCAAAAGTAAACCTTGTTTTTACTCTGTTTTTACCTTTTAGTAACGTCCCCCTTCTATTGACATGGTAACTAGGTGCGAGTTTCGGGAGGTGTGGGGGGGGCGTGGGGCCATGTGTGAAACGCCGGCGTAAACAACACAAACTGTCCCGACAATTTGAAGCAAGATTTTATACAGACATACAATTTTATTCAAGATGGAAAGATTTTCTGCGCTGCAGTGTTTGAGAGCATCGATGGAAAGCGACGAAGACAATAACTGACGAAGAGTAAGTAACTATATTTGATTTGCCATGTTATCAAATACTCGTATTCAATATATGAATTCCGTGTGTGAAATTGCAGCGTAAACAATGTCCCGACATTATATCGGATCTTGTCTGTGTTTACGGTTGCGAGCTGCCAGCAACAGACGGTGTATGCTGATATTTATTTGATTTACCATATTTTCAAATACTCGTGAAAATATATGAATTCGCGTCTTGTGACGCTATACGAAAAAATCAGAATCATTGCGGACTGCTGCGAATAATTAACGGGAGGATATTTAACCAGCTGGCATTCTGTTTGGCGCTTGGACATTATCTAGCTTAGCTTGATAATACCTATTGTGATTAATGTTTCTTGCCTCTCGAGAACTTGTTTGTGTGCTTATTGTGGTTTAGATTCCCAGCGTTTAGTTTATTCCGAGATTTTGGATACGTTTTGTTTGTTCCTGATCGTTGGTTATTTTGTTTTGTCTTGTTTATGTCTTTCCGTGTCTTCGTAGACACGGATTTTGCTTCGTTTTCCTACAGGCGTTTAAAGATGAATATCTTAAACTTTTGATCATGTGCCTGTGCCCAATGCCAGACTTTGGATGTTGTCAAACTGGCTTCTGTTGGTCGCAAGAAATGCGTAGGCTACTCTGCAAGATGTCTTTGTCTGATGGCCTTTGACCATGATCTTTCAGGTGTGGATCATGAATATTCAGTAAATTAGCATATAGCCCTCCCACAGCCTGAAATAAATGTGACCAGTTCTGATAAAAACAGGTTTTTAGCTATTTAGATCTCATATGTGCTAAAACATTTTCACACCCTTACATAACCAAGACCTTGATGAACAAACGCACATTGGCAAAACAATTCGTCACTATAGTTTAGTGTGTGCTTTCACAACTTTTGTGACAGCAGAAAAATTAACTATTTTTAACTTGTGTGTTTGTAGATCTATTTACAAGCTGCATATGATACTGACCAAACTATTGATGGCATACAAATGTAGCTGTGATTGTCCTTCAAATAAAAATATTAAACACTTTGGAGTAAATGTGTGTTAAATTGATGAAATTGAGATAAATATCAGACCATGCCAAAATCAAAAAACATCGAAAAGCTTAGCACGGACCTCAGAGGGTTAAAGAGATAGGCCACCATTTCCTCGTCCTGCCCCTTGGGATGCCGATGGGTTCGCCGCAACAAAGTTAAAAGTTATTAAAATCAGCGTCCTCTGATCCCATTCTTGCTCTTTGTGAAATATCGCTCAATGTTCTGAGAGGTAACATCCCTCATCGGTGCAATTCAATCATTTGAAATGACGAAAAGCCTTGATTAAACTTTTTGCTAATAAAAAGAAAAAGAAAAAAGAAAGCTATCAACCAGTCTGGAGGTTTTCTATTTCCTCAACTGAGTGTTGCCATCCCCTTTATAACCAGCCTAATAGCATCGCGGAATATGTGAATCTTAAACTATGGAGTTTCTCAGAAAATGTATTTGGTCCCTCAACAACAACTGGAAAGGCTGGTAAAACCTCCTGTCGGCCCCAGAATCAATCAGACAAAATGTTGAGAATGAACTGGATTTGGCTATTCAGGATATTTTGTGAAAGCTAACAATACTCTGCAGTACTGCAAAGGTGTTTTGTCTCTAGTTAAGATGGGGTCTAAAGAAATAAAGATGCTAGTGGGGGTATTGTTTCCGATGTCATTCACAGCATAGCATCTAGAAGCAAGAAAAATGCCACATATGTCTTGGACAAAATGCGTAAATCTGGAAATGTAGCTACCTGGAATGATAAAGGAGAGTTTATTTTCAAAGGTAAAACTGTAAACAGATCACATATGGTCAATTTAATAAAGAACCTAACGTCATCACATAAGATAACCGAAGATTGCAGATCCACGGGGTGGCAAAAATGTCTTGAAGTGATATCGTTCCTTAACATGCCCCTATCTGTTATATCTAATCAACATGTACGTCGCAAGCTAAGCGTATACAAAAAAACACCAACACCTTAGCCGCATTGAAGTCTCCAACAACAACAACAACAACAACAACAGCAACAAGCACACGACCGGCCTACATGATTCCTGATCCGCAGTTTTCATCACCTATAATAGACCGAATCATGAGGTGTTTTCTCAGGGGATTTGTATAAAAAAATAAGTTATAGAGAAGCGTGAAAAAATGACACAAACGATGACGTAAAGTGTATCTTGTTTATTTTCAATAAAATATGACATTATGTTCAATCATTGTCTTAAATTGTGTTTTTTCTACAACCATGACAGGCGTTTAACATTTCGCCAGAGCATACGTTCTGTATACAAGTAAACATGCTTCTTTTACATATAAAAGGCTGTATTTTATTAACAAACCTAGAAACCATAACATCAAGTTATCACTATACATAAACATTATATCCACAAACGCCTCGACCCCTTTGACCCAGATAGAAAACGCAATGCTGCCTGCAGGTTGTTGAGACCATGTCTTGCACATGTCGGGAATTGTAAACCAACCTATGACAGTTTAACATCAGGAAAGAATTGAAGGATTTCGGGAAGAAGAGAAAATCTGGAGGGTTACCGTAAGAATCAACAAATTTACCAGAGGAGTGCTCCATAATGTAGATAGCCAACCAATCTTCTCCAGGTCTATTCTTTTGAGTCGGTGTTCACTATAAACGCCACAAGTAAATCCTTAATCTTATTTTGTGGTAGCTCATCAGTGCAAACACGCCATAAAAATGTTTTCTGGTAAAGCGATTACAGTTCATCGTTGTTCCGTTCTCTTGTATTCATGTTTAATAATGATCAATTACAACATCCCTTCGCTGACTCACTTCAATAATGTTGTCAAAAGTGGCATAGACAACCATATTAACCATTCTGGGCAGGGGTTGTTTGAATCTCATCTCCAAACGCATGTTTCCAGATTTCACCAGAGAAAGATGCTGTCCACTTTCTTCGTCAGGGTTCAAATGGAGCAGCGTATAGTGTGTAACCATCCAGGTATTCTGTTCTGTTAATGGACAAGGCCTGATCCTTTAGATGTCTCCCTGTAGCCGTGACTAGACTGTAAAATTCCCTCACCGCGACACCGTTTTCAAAATCTGTCTGGAAAGGTTTTGGGAGGAATTGTCGGCCATCTACATATAAAGCTATAACGGCCTGGCAATTTTGGAAATTTAAAGGGTTTCTGCCATAATAGCTATGTAAAATGTAATTATGCTATACGTTTTCCATAGCTAAAAGGGATATCTTGGCTTTGATCTGATTTGACTTTAATGACTATATCATCAATATGATGCTTGCTGATCTGTATGTAATGTGGCTTGTTGTAAGTAACTTTGATGTGGCCTGATATATGTATGCATCTCAAAAGAGGCACAAAGCTATTTCTCACAATCTGATAGTCGATGCAATCGCTATAAATGAACATCGTATAAAAACCTACATTCATATCTTCAGAATGAGGGAATACACCCTGCTGAATGGAGAAGTATTCCCCTGGAGGTAGCCCTAACAATAGCGCTACATTACCATGGGCCCTTATTAAGAAATGGTCAGGGCCCGTAATTAGAATTCTGTTTTTTAGTATACCATATCCTAGAACAATACCCGAAGCCTCACTAAATAAAAAAAATAGCTCTGTTCATTTCATGGATGATTTTGTCAACATTTTTGTAATAGCCTTAACTAATTTCACAATGAAACATCCGCTGTTTTACCATGCCAAATAAGTCAAAAGTGTTTTCCTTAGCCGTTAATGAGTCCCAGGTATGAGGATATTGTATTTCTGCAAGAGCAACTTCCCATTCGCCCTTCAAATCAATAGGCTTGGCAAACTTTGTCCTGAAACTACCGATTTTATTTTCAGGATAGATGTCCAATGATGTATTGCTTGGGAGCGTAATATAAAACTCACGCCCTTCCATGTCTTCATGTGTATAGAGTAGGAGCTTGCGCACGTTGCAGCTGTTTTTTTTAATAACGTTTGGATATTAACAATTTGATTACTGGGAATCCATGTATTACATTTCTCAGGCCAGCCTGATTTCCTGTTTTGCTTATTTTCAGCCCAAATCTTTTCCACTTTAAAATCTTTGTCTTTACCCACAACAATCTTTTGCAGTTATTTCTCTTAAAATGTCCCCTCTATCTTTTCACTATCAAAGTCTGCCAGTCTGTACACAGGTGGGACCCTGGAGA
The DNA here is from genome assembly GCA_029706075.1 of Aldrovandia affinis. Classification (NCBI taxonomy): domain Eukaryota; kingdom Metazoa; phylum Chordata; class Actinopteri; order Notacanthiformes; family Halosauridae; genus Aldrovandia; species Aldrovandia affinis. The sequence goes on from JAINUG010000873.1 coordinate 17,612, forward strand.
CGCATTCTACAACCTTGAAATACTCATCTGTAAAATCTTGTTCATAACCTTTCACAAAAGGCAATTTCACTCTGGACACTCGGACTGTATCGCCAACCTTAAACCTAAATCGTATATTTTTCTCACTGATTGAAACAGTCTGTATAAAGTTTTAAAACTTTATACAGGCATTTCTCTATTAACTTCAGCAGGTTTCATTTTAATACTGCTGTGATAACTGTGGTTGTAACCATTAACCATATCTTGTACTATATCAATGTATTTTCTTGTATTGACTGGCGTAAAATAGCACATTTTAGTTTTAGTATTGCAAAATGTGTAATGTTATACTTTTTCGTAAGGTTTTGGAAACCATGTTGTTATTTCGGTCAGCAAAACTAGACATATCAACCAGATCAGCTTGCCATTGTGAGTCTATGTTGGGAACAAAAACCCTGTTTCGCTTTAATTTTTAAGGCACGTTTCGGTGCAGTGTGTAAGCATCCTGGGCCGCTAACCATTCTGTGACTTGAGAATTATTTAACCTTGAACCAGTTGCTTCTTTCAAACCCCTTTCAAAGTTATCTTTTCCCGCAAACGAGCCAGGATTTGCTGGCGTGTGATACATTGATTTCATCGCCCGCTCTGACATTGTTAGACGTCCAAAGAATAATGACAGAGTCTGAATGGGTTTAAAAACTTTATATATGTAAAAGTGCCCATCACTTTACATCAAGCAACTTTACAAATTCCACACAGGCTTGAACATTTTTATCAAGAAGAGTGGCTGTCAAGCATTCTGCAACCTTATCAGCATCTACATTTTTATTTCTACGCAATTGTATTATACAGATATCAGCTACATAGGTAAACACAAATCAAATGTGAGCAATCTTACATTTGTGTAAATAGTGTAAATCATGTAAATAGACACAATGGTGCTGTACATTCTATAGTATCTGACATTTATTTCCAGTTTACAGCAGAAACTTGTCTCACATTAACCATATGCAATTCTAGGCACTCGACGTTTGCCCTAGGGGGTGGCTTGTGGTTTGTAAAAATGTCTGGGTTTGACACATTTCGTTCAAAGATTTTGAACTGGATCTTCATTTTGTTATGTTCCATTATATTGTTAAGTGGTTACAGGTCATATTAAGATCCCATTAGGGGCCTAAGGGCGGGACACACCCCACTCTAACCTGTTCTTAGGGTCAAGGTCACATACAAAGCTGTCAAATTGTATGATTAAAATAGCCCCGGGTATCTCTCTCTCTTTAACTCACTAATACATTTTTATGTTTGTGAATTTCTGTTTCAGAAAGCCAAAAAGAGTCTTCCTTTCATCCTAACCTCCATCAGTTCTCTTTCTCTGCAGATTCTCTCCTCTGTGTATTTTAATGATATACTGAGGCTGGAGCATTTCTCAAGCTCTAAAGAGGCAGAACACAGGAAGAGACTCACACAAAAGAACACACCCAGTTATACTGTTAAAAATGTACAGAAAGCTATGTTTATCAGTTAGCTCTAACTTTAGTAGCACTTAACTTAAGTGGATTTGTTGGAACACAACATCATTTCTCTAACTGATTGAGAACTGAGAACTCACCGTCAGTGTGTCATAATCAGATGATACATCATTCCGGTTGAGAGCTGTGTAGGTGTCATTGTCAGGGTTAGGACAGGCCTATGTAGAGGGAAATGATGTGATAGAGATTGAGACTTAAAGGTCCTTGCTTCCACAATGTGTTCTCTTAAGTTACTCCATGCATTAGTAACTTTGTGCAAAAATACTTCCTGGAACTTCCTCAGTATTTTATGAATCCCTCTTTAATGCTTTATTTTTGGGCACAATATGTTGTTGTACATGATCATATATAGTGATTAACACAAAGATGCACAACAAGTCTTCAATTTGTACGTCTGATGTTGCAGTTCTGAACTTTCCTTCAACCTTCCTCATAATGTTTCTATTACTAGTCACATTAAAGACAGGAAGACTAGGAGTGGTCTCAAAAACTATGAATTTTGTATTCTTGGTGCAAAACGTGAAATAATGCCCATAATTATTGCATTTCCAGGGGATGTGCTTTTGTTTTGACAGTATCGCAGAGATTAAGCATATTACTCACAGATGAAATACAAAGATGTGCCCTTCATATGTTTAATTCTGTTTGTTTATTATGCCCTGCTTGAAGCTGCCAACTCATTTGAAATAAATCTTTCAACTGTTTATCTGTTTATGCACTGTCGAAGTGTCCATTGAAATTGATGGCAAATATTTGACTTACTTGAGTATTATATGAACCTTCTTTAGATTTACTCTGGATAACTAACGAACCTTGTAGTGTGACAAAAGTAGCAATGGCACGATATATGCTGCCATCAAATAGGTTATAGGCTTCAATATGTTGTGTAAAGGTCTATGACAAATGCTTGCTTTTCTAACAAGAAATCAACTTTAAACACAATAATTGAGTCCAATCCTCAATTGGCTTGCCTTTCTGTATATTAAAGACCCAAGTCTAGCTAAACTAAGACTAATTTTGATTTGATACAAGAAAAAAAGGAAAATCATACAGATTGCAAACTATTGCTCCAGCTGTGAGCCAGTTAATCAGGTAACAGCAATCGACCAATCAGGAGAGACTCACTGTCAGTGTGTCGTAATCAGATGATACATCGTTCAGGTTGAGAGCTGTGTAGGTGTCATTGTCGGGGTTAGGACAGGCCTATGTAGAGGGAAATTACGTGATAGAGATTGAGACTTTAAAGATTGTCATTTCACGCAGACCAACATACAGAATGGAGTGAACTGTATCAGAGTTATAAGAGGCAGTGTGATCTTGTGGTCATAGAAAATGAAAACACCCAAATCTAGTGAATAATATTAGTGTGAGAATGTATATAACACCTTGTTGCTTACCTGTGTGTCTGCTCCTCTCTCTCTTGCTCTTGGTGTTCCTCCCTTCTTCCTGAAAAGGGGGAGAGAGCGAGGAACAAAGCCCTTCAGACATTGTGCATCAGCATCCCAGATGATATTTCACTGTTACGTTCATGCACATTGCTTTGATATTAAACAGTGAATCTGCAATCTTACATCTTATAAGAGCTGGGTGAGTTTCTGTGGATTCTGAAAGCACTTACCTCTTACACATCCAAACAGTTACAGCTACAAGCACAAGAGTCACAAGGGCTGTGATTCCAGCAGATGCACATATAGCCACCATGAGACTTTTCTCTCCTAGAAAAGACACAAACAAGGTTCAAGGATCAGTGATAGAAACTGATAATAAAACCTCAAATGAGTATCCAGTGAGTCACATTTTTAACATCTCACACACACACACACACACACACACACACACACACACACACACACACACACACACACACACACACACACACACACACACACACACAATATACTGTTTACCTTCCGATTGTGATTGAAACAACAGATGAATTATGTGTATCCAGTGCGTCACATTTTTAAATTGACCTAATTCACATTATGAATATATACAGTACGCACACACACACAAATATGGGCGTACACACACACACACACACACGCAATATACTGTGTACTTTGTATAGTATCTTCTGCTATTGCCATTGTTTAAAATAAATTATTTTTCAGTACGTTTAGGAGTTGGAAGTCAGTTTATTCCTTACAGTATACCTCCTATTGTGATTGAAACAACAGAGGAATTATGAGATCCAACTTCTTGACCTAACAGTAATGCAGTTCACTGTCAGTGGAGTTGATCACATAAAACATCTTAACATATTATCTGTATTTATTTAACCAGGTGGTGAGTGAGAACTTTCAAACTCTTAGTTTGAAACGCTGTACCTGTCTAAGACATCTAACATACATGGATTTAAGATAATATGGATTAATTTTTTCATGACAGCACGACTGTTGCGATTTTGTAACAGTTGAAAGACATAATTGTGCTGGATTTCTAACTCACCTTTTGTAGTTATACTCAGAGCAGTAGAGTTATGGACTCCATGTTTGTTCTCTGCCTCACAGTAGTACTGTCCACTGTTCCAGGATCTAAAGTTATAAGTGTTCAAGCTCTGTCCTGATCCTGTCTGCCAGACTCCAGTGTCATTCTTCTTAAACCAGGTGTATCTCTGCACTGGTGGGTTGGCATTGCTGCTGCAGGTCAGAGTCACTGAACCGCCCTCCACTATTTCACCAGAGGGACTGACTGATACTGAGGTGCTCTTGGGAGTATCTGAAGGAGAAATTGACAAATTGACATTATACATGAAGAGCATTTTTACAAAACTCGATAACCTTGTAATTTATATCATAACATTGTGATCACAATATTTGTGCATTTAGTTTTCTTGGTTAAAACAGACCAGAATAAAAAAACATGTATTATTATTGTAATTATTGTTATTATTAACATTATTGTTATTGTTATAATAGTAATAATAATAATGACAACAATCATAATAATCATAATAATACTAATACATTTCATAATCATATTTATCATAATCAGTGTCATTGTGTTCTTAGTCTTATTTGTGTGAAGCTGCCCTGAGAGGCACAAGAGATACTGACTCTACTGCATAAGTCTGATGCTCAGATACACATATATACACACACTGCACATTGAGACACTCAGATACACATATATACTCACACTGCACATTGAGACACTCAGATACACATATATACATTGAGACACTCAGATACACATATATACTCACACTGCACATTGAGATGCTCAGATACACATATATACTCACACTGCACATTGAGACACTCAGATACACATATATACTCACACTGCACATTGAGACACTCAGATACACATATATACTCACACTGCACATTGAGACACTCAGATACACATATATACTCACACTGCACATTGAGATGCTCAGATACACATATATACTCACACTGCACATTGAGATGCTCAGATACACATATATACTCACACTGCACATTGAGACACTCAGATACACATATATACTCACACTGCACATTGAGACACTCAGATACACATATATACTCACACTGCACATTGAGACACTCAGATACACATATATACTCACACTGCACATTGAGAGGTATATGAGAAGACCAGCCTCTCCCAACCCCATTCACTGCCTCACAGTAGTACTCTCCAGAGTCTGAGGGTTTGATGTCTTTAATGGTGTAACTCTGCTCTGATCCTCTCCATGAGGTTATAGCTGTACTATTCTTAAACCAGGTGTATCTCTGCACTGGTGGGTTGGCATTGCTGCTGCAGGTCAGAGTCACTGAACTGCCCTCCACTATTTCACCAGAGGGACTGACTGATACTGAGGTGCTCTTGGGAGCATCTGAAGGAGAAAATGACAAATTGACATTATACATGAAGAGCATTTTTACAAAACTCGACAACCTTGTAATTGTTATATCATAACATTGTGATCCCAATATTTGTGCATTTAGTTTTCTTGGTTAAAACAGACCAGAATAAAAAAACATGTATTATTATCATTATTATTATTATTATTGTTATAATAGTAATAATAATAATGTCAACAATCATAATAATCATAATAATACTAATACATTTTATAATCATATTTATCATAATCAGTGTCATTGTGTTCTTAGTCTTATTTGTTTGAAGCTGCCCTGAGAGGCACAAGAGATACTGACTCTACTGCATAAGTCTGATGCTCAGATACACATATATACTCACACTGCACATTGCACATTGAGACACTCAGATACACATATATACTCACACTGCACATTGAGACACTCAGATTGAGACACTCAGATACACATATATACTCACACTGCACACACTGCACATTGAGACACTCAGATACACATATATACTCACACTGCACATTGAGACACTCAGATACACATATATACTCACACTGCACATTGAGACACTCAGATACACATATATACTCACACTGCACATTGAGACACTCAGATACACATATATACTCACACTGTACATTGAGACACTCAGATACACATATATACTCACACTGCACATTGAGATGTTTAGAATGAGACGAGCCACTCCCAACCCCATTCACTGCCTCACAGTAGTACTCTCCAGAGTCTGAGGGTTTGATGTCTTTAATGGTGTAACTCTGCTCTGATCCTCTCCATGAGGTTATAGCTCTACTATTCTTAAACCAGGTGTATCTCTGCACTGGTGGGTTGGCATTGCTGCTGCAGGTCAGAGTCACTGAACCGCCCTCCACTATTTCACCAGAGGGCCTGACTGATACTGAGGTGGTCTTGGGAGCATCTGAAGGAGAAAATGACAAATTGACATTATACATGAAGAGCAATTATACAAAACTCGACAACCTTGTAATTGTTATATCATAACATAGTGGTTCTGTGTGGCTCAGTTGTGATCCCAATAGGTTTGGGTTCAATCCCCACTGCATTTATGCATTTACTACTGTAAGTTGCTTTGGATAAAACTAAACCAGAATAAAAATCCCAATATTTGTGCATTTAGTTGTCTTTATTAAAACAGACCAGAATAAAAACATATTATTATTATTATTATTATTATTATTATTATAGTTGTTATAATAGTAATAATAATAATGTCAACAATCATAATAATCATAATAATACTAATACATTTCATAATCATATTTATCATAATCAGTGTCATTGTGTTCTTAGTCTTATTTGTTTGAAGCTGCCCTGAGAGGCACAAGAGATACTGACTCTACTGCATAAGTCTGATGCTCAGATAGACATATATACTCACACTGTACATTGAGACGCTCAGATACACATATATACTCACACTGCACATTGAGCCACTCAGATACACATATATACTCACACTGCACATTGAGCCACTCAGATACACATATATACTCACACTGCACATTGAGACACTCAGATACACATATATACTCACACTGCACATTGAGACACTCAGATACACATATATACTCACACTGCACATTGAGACACTCAGATACACATATATACTCACACTGCACATTGAGACACTCAGATACACACATATACTCACACTGCACATTGAGACACTCAGATACACATATATACTCACACTGCACATTGAGACACTCAGATACACATATACTCACACTGTACATTGAGACACACTCTGATACACATATATACTCACACTGCACATTGAGACGCTCAGATACACATATATACTCACACTGCACATTGAGATGCTCAGATACACATATATACTCACACTGTACATTGAGACACTCAGATACACATATATACTCACACTGCACATTGAGACGCTCAGATACACATATATACTCACACTGTACATTGAGACACTCAGATACACATATATACTCACACTGCACATTGAGATGCTCAGATACACATATATACTCACACTGCACATTGAGATGTTTAGAATGAGATGAGCCACTCCCAACCCCATTCACTGCCTCACAGTAGTACTCTCCAGAGTCTGAGGGTTTGATGTCTTTAATGGTGTAACTCTGCTCTGATCCTCTCCATGAGGTTATAGCTCTACTATTCTTAAACCAGGTGTATCTCTGCACTGGTGGGTTGGCATTGCTGCTGCAGGTCAGAGTCACTGAACCGCCCTCCACTATTTCACCAGAGGGACTGACTGATACTGAGGTGCTCTTGGGAGCATCTGAAGGAGAAAATGACAAACACAGCATGTGCACACACACTTCTCACTTACATCTGACAATGATCATCATGATCATGATGTAATTCAACCTCCACCTTTCAACCTGATAATCCATTGTCACTACTACTACTACTACTAATACAGGAAGAAGAAGAAGAATACATTTCTTATTTTACATGAACAGCAAACTCTACCTTTGGTTCAACTCCGAATGATTACCAGGGTTGGGGCGAATTTCATTTCGATTCAGTCAAATAAAGGAAAGATCTTAATAAGAATATTATGGCCATTTGTAATTTCATGAATTACATTTTCTGAAGTGACTGAAATGAAATGCAATGTACCCACACTCTGATGACAACATTTAAAAAATGTAGTCATGGTGAATATTAATTACACATTCAAAATATTTCCCCTCAACAAGTGTCATTGGGTTACACTAAGACTAGTTGCTCTAAAGCCACTCAATGAGTCTGAATATGAGATACACAGAAATACTCACCTTAATCATCATTATCATTAATATTATTTCCTATTAGTTTATTAGTGTTACTACCATTGTATATTTGCCTCAAATGCATGTTCCCCTGTTTTTGTCTGACTGTCTATCACTCTATCTCGCTGCCCCATATATGCTGACTCACTCTTTGTCTGTGTGTCGGTCAGCTTGCCTGTTTGTCGGTCTGTCTGTCTAATTCTCTGTCTGTTCTCACACTGCACTTTGAGAGGTATATGAGGAGATGACCCACTCCCAATACCATTCATTGCCTCACAGTAGCACTCTCCAGATTCTGAGGGTCTGCACTTGCTGCTCTTTTCAAATAAATTCTAGGACTTTACATGATTAAAAGGAAAGTCAAATACACAAGGGTAGCCTTATACTCACATCTCACACTGAGGGTCACTGCAGGGAAAGAGAGCTTCGTCTGGCCTACACCGCATGGTCCAGTGGTTACAATGTTCAACGCTGGCCATGGCGACCGTGGGTTCGATTCCCCGGCCACGCCAGAGTCGGCTCTGGCCAGGAGTGCCACTGTGGGCAGCAATTGGCTGTCTGCTCCAGGGAGGGGGGAGGGAAGCTGACATGACTCTGGGATGCCGGAGTTACAGTCGACGGCTTGGCGAGTGCCATCTCAGAAGAGACGATGTTTCGCCTTCAACTCCGCCAGTCACAGGGCTATGGCAGCAAACTCATAGTACAAGGGGGGGATTGACACGAAAATCGCAGGTGTAGTTGGTTACCAAATTGGGGAAAAAATGGGATAAAAAAATCTGAAATAATTTCCTTTAATCTTGGAAAGGTCAAGTCACTCTGAGCTGAATGTGAAGGGAAACACAGATGATGAACTCAATATTTTAAAACCTCTGGAAGGCATAAACTAGTAAAACTCAGCTAGTTTCATATTTGAAAAGAAGACCCACTTTTAGCTAATGTCAGTAAAAGAGATTAATTGGGAAATTATCTTGAGGGAAACCCACACATTCAGAATATTATGATCCATGGTCAATTTCTGAACAAACATTTTCCCTGATTTTCTCCCTGATTTAGTATCACCAATCAGGCCTCTCGAGTCCCCGCTGAGACACCTGCACCCGCCCAAAGAACCCTGCAGCTGAAGCATGCATGCACCCTCCTCCAATGAACTCGGCCACAAGCCAGTGATTACTTTACACCCTACAGTCCAAACGGTACTGCAAGAGTGTGCTCACACCAACCAGAGGAAACTCAACAACTGGTCACTTGTGGGTGCCTGGTGAACCATTGGGGAGAGGTAACCATAGAAACCCAAATTTAACCTGATGCCACTTTTTAATCTCTCTGCACTGGTGCACGCATTTAGCAACATAGCTGTACAATAAATAAAAACATATTTGTTTCCTTTTTACTGAGATATTTATTTTGTGTGCTAAGCGGTGTCTGAGTGCCCCTTCCTGTTCTTATTGAATTTCACATTTTTGGTACTTGACCATGTCCCATGACATATTTAAAAAACAGGCTCAATCATTCCCTTTGTTAAAATAATTTATTAAAAGCAAAATTTGTAAAATAACAATGGAAAAAATGTAATTGAAATAATTGTTACCTTGCACTGTGAGAGAGAGGACCACAAATATCATATATCTTTGTAGGAGCATTACTGCATCAAACTGCAGGAAGAAAAACACACGTTCTAAAATACAATGTCCTTTATTCTACAATATTGCAGTGCACTCCATTCCTCCAGCCTGGATAAATATCTTTATTCTTAATTATCTGGGTATGGAAATTTCAGTAAATGGGAAAGCCCTCTTCAGTGAACAGTGAGAGATGTTAATTACTAATTTGCTGGGTCTGGAGTTTACCCTGGATTTGATGTAAAAGTGACATCATTGTTAAGACTGATCTGGTCACTCACAATCCTTTACAATGACAAATGAAACTTGTAACGCTTGTTTTTTTGTACAGCTTGTTAGTTGATTGTGATTGTGTTAATGGCAGCTAGACAGAAAGTTTCAATGTAAGTTTGATGAGATTAATGATCTACCTGTGAATGTGATTAATTATCTATCTGTGAAACCCTTTTAGTTGATTTTTATAGTTGCTAGGTTAAAATACAGGCTGCCGGATTTAGCGTGCTTGCTCGCTACATCATAATCAAATAAATGAAGACATTTAGAATATTTTACTATGCAATCACACTTCTACACGGTCTTCCAACAGACTTTAGCCAAAAGACCAAGGAGATAATATTTCTGTTGATCAAATTGGCCAAAATATTGTAATGGCAGAACCTGATTAAAAACTCATATCATTTGATATGAGTACTGATTACTTGGGAGTATAAAATACCAACAAAGGATTACATAGGAGTATAAATAACCCAATGTTTAACTGGAAAGGGGAAACAATGCACTCTTATAGGGAATGTTTGTTCATGATTTATTTTTCTTCCTTAAATTAAATAAGCTGCTTAAAAATGTATAAAGCACATTAGGATTATATTGAATGCAGGCTTTGCTTGAAGGGGCTGTATCTCTCACAGTCAGTAGTGTCCACATTATTGCTAAGTACAGTAGGTGGAGAAGAGAGCAACTTTCTCACGGACACTGTCTAACTAACATAGCGAGCTCTGGAGATGTAATGAGGAAGATGCTTACTTTTCACACTTTTGGGTCTGACTTCGTTCAGTATAAATAAATATAACATAAAAAGGGGAACAAAAGAAAAGTTGAGAAATAACTTTACTTCTAAATATTCCACTGCACAAAAAGCACTTACAATTGTATAGTCCTTACACAAACAATATACATCAAATACTGTAACTGTTATGTGATCCAAATCAATAATTTAATTATACACTCAAAAAAGCCAGATTACCTGGGAGCTGAGCTGCTATGAAACCCTGCAGACACAGAGAACCCCCAGTACCAGGATTAGGAAACACAACTGCACTTGCTGTACATTTCCAAATGAAATTACGTTCTTATAATGACCTAATTGTGAAATTATCTTTGCTGTGGATAAAACATTCAGTTAAGCAAACACATCTACTTTATGGCACAATCAGTTTAGCAGAAACGTTGACTATAGACATTTCCCTTAAAACCAATAATATGAGTGAGATGATAGAAACATGATAGAATATTAGCTGTCTAATAACACATAAATAAACAGACTTACTGGAACAGGAGAAACTCTGCATGTGACTGAAGTATGTGGTTATCACAGCCTAAAAGCAAGATTGGCAGCACTGGGTGACGTAGGCCTGTCCTAGTTCCTTACTTCATGTCCATATATGTGCACATATAACTGATGCAGGAAATGCAGAAACTCTTGGAAATAAACACGCAAGTGAATGAAAAGGTGCGAATCAATGTGAATTATATTCAGACATACATATAGCATATATTCCTGATGCTTCAGAGAAATAAGCAGACAAATGCATTGATTGGAGGTAAATGCACCCAATCTCCAATCTCCCCAAACTCCAAACATGTAGTTATAACTTTTTGTTTTGTATTTCTCTGTTGACACATGATGAATTATTAGAATAAACCGAGGTTCAACGGGACATTTTGAAACACAGAGCTTCATTTTCACAATAGAAAAGGGACAGTGTCTGATCAGAGGTCTGTTTTCAGAACGGGTACTTTACAGAGAGCTATAACATGGCCTGTATAAATGTGTATCAGTTACAGAGAATGAGGGGTTAGGATACTATCAATTAGGGAAAAAAATTAATTTGAAGCTTCCGTCCAGGATCAGATCAGCCCAAGAGTCTAAAGTAAATTGAAAACCTTAAACTCTGTCCAAGTCCAAGTCCAAGACAAAGACATTTTAAAACACTGAAACTAGGACCAAAATCACAAATATGACAATGACCAAAAATTGGAAGCCCAGCATAGCACATCCAAAAAAGTACAAGGCACACTTACTTGGATGTTTAGTTAGAATGCCTTTATAAGCACTTTACTGAAATAGGTCAGCCTTTATTGCTAGAGCATATCCGTTAGGAAAAAGACTGAAGAAGCTGAGACTCAGAATGCCTCATCAGGGCTGTAGTCTCAGCTACCTCAGTCGTTTTAACTTTTCCTAATGGATATGCCCTTGCAATAAAGGCTGAGCTTTTTCAGAAACGAGCGTACCAATTCCTTATCCTAAGACTGAACTATCTAATAATAATAATAATAATAATAATGCATTTTATTTAATCGGCACCTTTCTGGACACACATGGTCACCTTACATGAAAGTAAATAAAAGCGACACAGGAATTACAATCAAGGTACAAAAAAAAGGAAGTAAAAGTTAAAAGAAAATACATGAAAATAGTTCAAACATAAGGAGGACATCATCATCATCCATGAACAACATAAAACATAGTACAGTGGGAGACAATTTACAGTGGGAAACAGGGGAGAAGTGTCAGTGGTAGGCCATGGTGAATAGGTGGGTTTTGAGAAGTTTTTTTGAAGGAGGGTAGTGTCTCTGTGTGTCTGATGTGTGTGGGGAGTGAGTTCCAGAGTCTGGGAGCAGCGGAGCTGAATGCTCGAGTAGGGTTGGTGGGATGGAGAAGAGGCCAGCTGATGATGAGCACAGAGTGCGGGTTGGGGTGTATTCCTGTAGGGGATTGTGGAGGTAGGGGGTGCAAGGCTGTGTAGGGCTTTATATGTTAGCAGAAGAATCTTGAAATCAATGTGGTATTGGACCGGTAACCAGTGTAGCTGAATGAGAGTGGGTGTGATGTGGTCATTGGATTTGGTGCGTTTGAGGATTCATGCAGCTGAGTTTTGGATAATTTGCAGTTTATTGGTGAGTTTGGAGGGTAGTCCTGAGAGTATTCCGTTACAGTAGTCCAAACGGGAGGTGACGAATGCATGGATCAGGGTTTCAGCACTGGAGTGGGAGAGTGATGGGCGGAGTTGGGAGATGTTCCGGAGGTGAAAAAATGCAGTGCGTGTGATATTCTTTATGTGGGGTTCAAATGGATAGGGTGTTGTCCAAGGTGACGCCAAGGCTAGCCAGGGTAGCCATGAATGGGTGTGAAGAAATTGGGTGCTTTGGAGAGGGTGAATTTTGAACCAATGAGCATGACTTCTGTTTTATTGCCATTTAGTTTTAGAAAGTTAGTGGCCATCCAGGTCTTGATATCATGGAGGCATCATGATATCATGGTGGGCTTGGACGAGATGTATAGCTGAGTGTCATCAGCGTAACAGTGGAAGTTGATGTGGTGGTGACACATGATGACACATCAGGCAGCAATCAAGAAGACAAACAGCACCTGCTTGCCCTCCACAACGTTGACCGTAACAGCAGCTTCTACCCAGGATGAGATTAGATGTCTGTTCTATGTTTCATATGTCATTCAATTCTTCATAATAATAATAATAATTGTTTATACTGTTTATGTGAATGAAAAGTGAGTCCGACTCACCAGTTCATTTCACCTCTAATGAGACAATTGAGCCTGACTCATTCATAAGTTTTGTCAATCACAGTGTGGCAACAGCTGTGATTTTTATTGTGTCATATGTTCCCAATTGAATTCACAGATGTTTTACATCTTCCCATGTACCCCTGGTTGGGAAACACTGGTCTAGGCCAATCTGCCCATGGATATGAAATTGTAGATGCCTCATTCACCCTGTTCAGATGCGTCTGCACGCGTCAGATCTGCGTCTAAACAAACGCATGTGTATTGAGAGATGCAGACTTCCCCTGATCAGATCTATGATAACTCCCTTAATTCTCAACCAATTTTCACAAAATGTCTGTTGTGCAGCATATGGCTGTACAAATAGGAGGAACCATAGAAGCAAGGCTCGTGGGATAACTTTTCACAGGTAAGTGGATATTTGCCTTTAAGGTGCTACTTGTGCTTCAAATAATGTATATTTAACATTTTTACATTTTAAGAATTTAGCAGATGCTCTTATCCAGAGCGACTTACATGATGTGCATTAATACATGGTAGGAACAATCATAGTTTGCGCACAAGATCAGTGCAGTAATACAGCGATAGACATCGTTGTAGGCAGCTGCATACCATACCTGTAACACTGGGAAGGAAAAGGTTAGTAATTATATAGTATCGTACTATTATATAGTAAGTATATTATTTACGATCAAGTTTCCAGTAGCTTGTGTTACCTACAGCACAGCACCTCAGTTTTTCACTGAAAGAGCTCCCTTCAAGCTGTGAATCCAGAGGTTTAGATTCTGTACAAATCCATTTTTAAAACAGCTGTAAAACATTTTACCCACATTTGTAAGTAGCATTTGTTGAAAGTTGCACTAAGTTGCACTCTTGAATATTGTTTGTGTGCCAGTTTAATTTACTCTTTATTATAGGGCAAATTATATGATTTTCTGAATGTTCTCATCCAGAGTGACAAAGTAATCATGGCAAGATATACACAGAGTGTGGGTGTGTAGAGAAAGGGTGCAGGCCCAAAACAGGAAGTAGCACATCAGTGAAAAAGCTAAAAGAAGTCGTGCTAGGCGTTGGCCATAGAATTAACATAAAATAACACCTTTCCTTATCTCAGAGGTATAAAAATGGCTAACACAGACCAACGATAGGAGCAACGCTTATCTCTGCTTTTAAATTCTATTTACAATTGTGAAGCACTTTGAGCTGCATATCATGTATGAAAGGTGCTATACAAATAAAGTTTATTATTATTATTAACACAAACACATTCACACATCTACTGCCACAGGGAGACACATCACCGGCATTTAGCAGGGTGCTGGGCCACCATCAGCTGCCAGAAGAGCTTCAATGCACCTTGGCATAGATTCTACAGAAGTGTCTGGTACTCTACTGGAGGGATGCAACACCATTCTTCCACAAGAAAATCCATCATTTGTTGTTTTGTTGATGGTGGTGGAACACGCTGTCTCAGGTGCTGCTCCAGAGTCTCCCATAAGTGTTCCCAATTTGGGGAACCTTCATTTACTCAGGTGTTTGCTATATTTTGGCAGTCCCCTGTAAATCGTAATACAGTTCCTCGAGCCACTGCAGATTGTACTGTAATACTGTTGGGGTGTCAGGGATGGTGGGCAAGATGAGTCCTATTCTATTGAACCCAAGAGGTAAGATAAACCTTCTTTTTAAGTTTTACATTTGTTAACGGTGCTGTAGAGAACAGAGTCATCCTCTGCTGCCTGCACTGCTGATCTGTAGAGAGAAAACAGCACATTTAGAGTAAAGAGAAGCAGTGGTATCTGAATATGTCTTACAATCAGTAAAGTAAACATTTTCCATATAATTTTTTGGCACTTTAATTATATTTTGGCCTTTATGGAACATAAGGAAAAAAAAGTATTGGGTGGAATATTTAACTGTACTGCATTTACATTTACATTACATTTTAAGCATTTAGCAGACGCTCTTATCTAGAGCGACTTACAAGATGTGCATTAATACCTGGTAGGAACAATCACAAACAGGGTTCAATATGCAATACTATATATTGAACCCTGTTTTATATAAAAACCACATGAATAAGCAATAAAAAAGTTTGAAGGAGACTGAGTCTGCATACAGACTGTGCAGTGCCTGTTACATGAAGATTGCACACATGTTGCATACAGACGGAGAGTCCAGATTCTCTTGGGTCCAGTCAGAGAGAGCAGTGTATGATAAAAGCTGCTGGAGGGAGATTATAGAAGACCTGACACAATGACAGTCAGCACAGGTGTAATGGAGGGATATTCTCACCTGGGGGCAGCACTGGAGCGGGGAAATTGAATGCTTGTGTACTGAATGTCGTCCTCACTCTGTGGATATGGATTGTGAACGGTGGTGCTCTTTTCCTGATTTCTGGTTTTGGCAGCTTGATTGGTGTGAGGGCGTTGGATGTTGCCATAGTGATTTTCCTCCTGATTCTCTGTGGCCATTTCCTGTGGTCCAGCAGGAGTCAAAGGCATCCCTGAGACACAGCTATTCACAGGGCCAGTATTGTCCTGGAGGAGAGAGAAAACACAGCATGAAGGGCAGGGATGAGATGGGATGAGCTACACGCCCCCCATCAGAACAGCACAGTCTCTTATCACCTTGTGCCTCTTCTTTAGACTCACCTCTTCAGACTGAACCTGGCTTCCCTCAACTCACTGCACAGAGACTATTGTTAGAGCTGGCAGAACTTGACTTTCGTTTTCATTTAACACTTGCCTTTAAGGCACTATGTCACTATGATACTTTCTAATATGTATCTATGTACCTAGAGCTAATTTCTGAACAGTTTGTACCAATTGACTCTATGATTAAGAAGAGAAACCTGGTGCTGGGCTGTCAAAGGATTCTGTATGCAGACACACAGGTAAAAGAAATCGTAATGGAAAGAAATCCAGTTTAATTCTTATTCAAAATTCAAATTAATCCAGGAAGGTTTTCCATCTACACGAAGGACAGAGTTAAAATAAGTTCAGCAGCTCTGTAACAAGCTAGCTAACAAGTGGATTGAATAATCACTTTGAATCAAGAAATTATTTGGTTCAACTTTTGGTGGTGAAATTAACTTCACATGAACATAGGTAAATATTGAATCTTGGCAAGCCTATCATTCATCACGTCATTAATTTCTCATTATATTGAATTAATCTCATGCAGTTACTGTATTATTTTCATTTATATTGTAACTTTTTAAATTTTTTATTATCTTACCATATGCTATACAACTTGCTAATTTTATGCTACTCTGCAAGCGTTTGTATAAATGCTCTCTACCTTGGTCTGGGAATGTGCTAAATAAATGCTGATTTACTTTTAATGAGAGTAGAGTTGCTCTTTATTTTGATCTACGCCATGATATCAAACCTGGTGATCTCATTTTTGATTTATTATGGACACCAACAGATTATGCATCTATTAATCTATTTTCTTTTATGAAATAAGTATTGTGGAATGTCTGTTTACTAAGTAACGAGTCGAGGGGTGATGCCATTTTCAGAGTGTGCTCAACTATGACTTTGGCTCATGAGTTCTTTCAAATAGAGGAAATGAAACCTAAATAAAAAAGTTAATATAGACAGGTGAACACACCATTTTAACCACATAGGATTAAACCTCATCCTCTTATGGCTACAATAAGTACATCTGCCAATGAGCCACATGGCATTAAAAACTGGTATCCCAAGATATCTTTATATTATGAAGTTAGAGGCAAACATCACACAGACCCATGAACACTACAGCCCAGATCAGGTCTGTCTGTGATGTGATTTGACTGTTGAAGCAGGCTGTGTTTTTTTTACTGCTACACATTTTCACCACAATTTTAGCAATTACTAAACCCATGACATTGTGTAAGCACTGAATGGTAAAATGATAAAGCTTAAATTCATTACTCTAAGTTATGAATAGAACATACTGTAATACAATTTATAGATTTAATTGCAGAGGTTATAGCTGTTGCCAACAGGTGCATAAAATCCAGCACATAGCCATGCAATCTCCACAGACAAACATTTAGAATTCAGAATGGTTCGTAAAGAGCTCAGTGACTATGAATGCGGCACTGTCATAGGATGCCACGTTTGCTCGGCCACGAAGTGGTAGACCACGCAAACTCACAGAGCGGGGCCGACGAGTGCTGAAGCGCATAGCGCGTAAAAATCACCTATCATCTGCTGCATCACTCACTACAGAGTACCAAACTGCCTCTGGAAGCACCATCAGCACAAGAACTGTGCGTCGGGAGCTTCATGGAATGGGTTTCCATGGCCGAGCAGCTGCACACAAGCCTCACATCACCATACGCAATGCCAACGTTGGCTGGAGTGGTGTACAGCACGCCGCAACTGGACTCTGGAGCAGTGGAAACGTGTTCTTTGGAGTGATGAATCACGCTTCACTATCCGGCAGTCTGATAGACGAATCTGGGTTTGGCGGATGCTAGGAGAACGCTACCTTCCAGAATGCATAGTGCCTACTGTAAAGTTTGGTGGAGGAGGGATAATGGTCTGGGGCTGTTTCTCAGGGTTTGGGATAGGCCCCTTAGTTCCAGTGAAGGGTATTCTTAATGCTACAGGATACGAAGACATCTTAGCCAATTGGGTGTTTCCAACTTTGTGGCAACAGTTTGGGGAAGGCCCTTTGCTGTTCCAGCATGACTGTGCCCCTGTGCACAAAGCGAGGTTCATTAAGACATGGTTGGACGAGTTTGGTGTGGAGGAACTCGATTGGCCTGCACAGAGCCCTGACCTCAACCCTATTGAACACCTTTGCGAGGAATTATAACGCCGATTGCAAGACAGACCTTCTCGTTTAATATCAGTGCCTGACCTCACAGATGCTCTTTTGGCTAAATGGGCACATATTCCCACAGACACACTCCAAAATCTTGTGGAAAGCCTTCCCAGACGAGTGGCAGCTGTCATAGCCGCAAAGGGGGGGTCCAACTCCATATTAATGCCCATGGTTTTAGAATGGGATGTCCAACAAGCTCATATAGGTGTGATGTCAGGTGTCCACTGACTTTTGGCCATATGGTGTATATACTCACACTGTACATTGAGATGCTCAGATACACATATATACTCACACTGTACATTGAGACACTCAGATACACATATATACTCACACTGTACATTGAGACGCTCAGATACACATATATACTCACACTGCACATTGAGACACTCAGATACACATATATACTCACACTACACATTGAGATGCTCAGATACACATATATACTCACACTGCACATTGAGACGTTCAGAGACACATATATACTTACAGTGCACATTGAGATGCTCAGATACACATATATACTCACACTGCACATTGAGACACTCAGATACACATATATACTCACACTGCACATTGAGATGTTTAGAATGAGACGAGCCACTCCCAACCCCATTCACTGCCTCACAGTAGTACTCTCCAGAGTCTGAGGGTTTGATGTCTTTAATGGTGTAACTCTGCTCTGATCCTCTCCATGAGGTTATAGCTGTACTATTCTTAAACCAGGTGTATCTCTGCACTGGTGGGTTGGCATTGCTGCTGCAGGTCAGAGTCACTGAACCGCCCTCCACTATTTCACCAGAGGGACTGACTGATACTGAGGTGCTCTTGGGAGGATCTGAAGGAGAAAATGACAAATTGACATTATACCTGAAGAGCATTTTTACAAAACGCAACAACCTTGTAATTGTTATATCATAACATTGTGATCCCAATATTTGTGCATTTAGTTTTCTTGGTTAAAACAGACCAGAATAAAAAAACATGTATTATTATCATTACTATTATTATTATTATTATTATTATTATTATTATTATTATTATAGTTGTTATAATAGTAAAAAGAATAATGTCAACAATCATAATAATCATAATAATACTAATACATTTCATTATCATATATATATTTTTTTTATCATTCATTTTTTATTATATCTTCAGACATAACAACAGAATATACAATACATTTGTATGATGTATGTAAACCCAACCATCCCTCAACCCCCTCCCCCCCACTCCTATCCCTCACCCCTCCCTTCACCCCATTCTCATCCCCCCACCCCACCCCACCCCACCCCCTCCACCAGCCAACAGGGTAATGTCCACACAGACGTAGCAACCTTACGTAGCTATAATATCCTTTAAGTTAGAAATCAACTCTGTCCACATTGAAATTGTGTTTGGCTG
This sequence comes from Aldrovandia affinis, assembly GCA_029706075.1. Taxonomy (NCBI): domain Eukaryota; kingdom Metazoa; phylum Chordata; class Actinopteri; order Notacanthiformes; family Halosauridae; genus Aldrovandia; species Aldrovandia affinis. The sequence continues at coordinate 37,409 of JAINUG010000873.1, forward strand.
TGCAACATTGACTCTCGCTGACGATAGTTCCATCCATCCATCCATCCATCCATCCATTGTCTAAGCCGCTTATTCCTGGTCAGGGTCGCGGGGGGGGGGCTGGAGCCTATCCCAGCATGCGTTCCGGCGAGAGGCAGGAATACACCCTGGACAGGTCGCCAATCCATCGCAGGGCACACACACCATTCACTCACACACTCATACCTACGGGCAATTTAGACTCTCCAATTAGCCTAACGTGCATGTCTTTGGACTGTGGGAGGAAACCGGAGTACCCGGAGAAACCCCACGGACACGGGAGAACATGCAAACTCCGCACAGAAAGGCCCCCGGCCTGGATTCGAACCCGAGACCTTCTTGCTGTGAGGCGACAGTGCTATCCACTGCACCACCGTGCCGCCCGACGATAGTTCCATGTAAGAAATGTCCAAAAAGCTCCGAAGCCAGTGAATACTTAAAATGTCAGGAGGAGGTGTCCAGCGCTGGGCTACAATCTTCTTAGCTGCCGTCAGACCTGCCAGCCAGATTTTTACGAGACTTTCCCGTAAGAGAAAGGCGAGAATCATCATTCAAAAGGTGTACAGCAGGGTCCACTGGCAAACGCACCCCTGTCAGGTCTGCAAGGATATTAATAACCTTTCCCCAAAAATCAAAGACACCTGGGCACTCCCATACAACATGCATAAAAGAACCAATAGCTCCCGGGGAACAAAATGAACAATATGGATCAGGTACCAATCCCATTTTATGTCTAATTCTTGGTGTCAGATATGCTCTATGACAAAATTTCAAGTGTATATACTGATGATTTGGGTTTTTCAAGCACCCGTAACATTATCCCAAATTGCATCCCAATCTAAGTCTTGTCCTAATTCAGATATATCCCTATCCCATGCTTTCATACCCGATGTGGGCATACATTTCTGGGAGTTTAGCTTATCATAGATATAAGACACTATACGTTTTGGAGCACTCCGTATCCAACTCAAAATAGGATGGTCTTTTAAGTCTGACCCCAGGGAACCCTGTAGGCCCTACAGGCTGACCTTACTCTAAAATAGAAGAAAAGAGAGTGTTTATCAATATTGTATTGAGAGACAAGTTCTTGAAAGTTAAGGATATTATTCGCCCCATTAATATCGTCAAGAGTTGTAATACCTTTATCCTCCCAAGCCTTATTAGTGAATGGTTTCCCCAGATAAAAGGTGAGAGTTGTTCCATATTGAGATGACCTGCACCATACACTTTTAAATTTCAGGAATCTTTCTACTGCTCTAAACACTTGTAGCATATAAGTTAAAATTGGACCATAATACAAACCACATTTTTTGACAGAAATACCTAAAAGAAGGAAGTCCTTCAACCGTATTGGTGCTATTAAGTCCTGTTCCATACTTTTCCAAGATGAAACTCTATCTCCCTCCATCCAATAGCTAAGATTCCTTAAGACAAACGCCCAGTGATACAGCTTAAAATTCGGACACGCCCATCCCCAATCTGACTTTTTGAATTGAAGAGCTGACCACTTTATATTGGGTCGTTTACCATTCCAAACATAGCGTCTTAGTAAGGAGTCCAGTTTTTGCCAATATCCTGCAGGAGGTGCAAGTGGGATCATTGAGCTGATAAAATTAATGCGGGGTAAAACATTCATTTTAACAACCGATATTCTGGCTGGAACTGAAGCCGGCAGGTGTCTCCATCTAATAATATCTTCCTCTACCCTTTTTAGAACTTGAGAATAATTTGTCTTAGCTATAGATGATACGGAAGTACTAACTGTAATACCCAAATAGAGGACCTCATTTGTAACCTTAACTAGGGAGGTAGGGATACCTTATCTTTGTCTGTATTAAGAAGCACCAATGCTGATTTCGATAGATTAACCTTATACCCTGAAAGTTGTCCAAAATGCTTTAGAGTCTTAAAAACAACAGGGAGAGTTTGTTGAACATCTGCCATATAAACCAATGTGTCATCCGCATAGAGCGAAATGGAGTGCGACGTTTCACCCAGTGTAATAGGGGAAATCTGAGGACAGCTTTTAATCAATTGAGCAAGCGGTTCGATGGATATATTAAAGATCAGAGGAGACAAAGGGTCCCCTTGCCTTGTGCCCGTTTTTATCTCAAATAAATCCGATAGACCTCCTCCGACACACACCCGAGCTGAAGGATTAGCATATAGTGTTTGAATCATATTGATAAATTTATCTCCAAACTTAAATTATTTTAAAACTCTCCAAAGATAAGGCCATTCAAGACGATCGAACGCCTTTTCAGCGTCCAAAAATAGCAGGCCACAGGCAGACGGGATTTTATGTGTTGCACTCAGTATGTGTAGGAGTCGGCGAATATTATCAGAGGCGAGACGCCCCTTAATAAATCCTGTTTGGTCTGGGCTGATTATTTTCTCAACCACTGTCTCAAGTCTACTGGTTAAGACTTTGGAAAATATCTTGAGGTCGGCATTTATCAATGAGATTGGACGATGGCTGGCACATTCCAAGGGGTCCTTACCGGGTTTGGGTATAACGGTGATTAGGCTGTATTCAGATCTCTATGGAAACTGCCACATTCAATAGCGAAGTTCAGTGTTTCTAGCCATATTGGTCCGAGAGCATCCCAAAGTGCCAGGTACAGTTCCACAGGTATGCCATCTATACCCGGGCGTACGGCCCCTGTTTGTAGCTTTGACTGCTTTAAGTAGCTCATCCAGTGTAATAGGAGAGTCTAGAATTTTGGCGTCCTCTTGTGACAATGTTGGGAGGTCTAATCCACCAAAAAATTTGGTGAAGTCATCCTCAGAAGGCACCGAGCCACTTGTATATAGTTCTTTAAAATAATTCTTGAACGTCTCATTTATTTCCTCTGTTGAGGACAGTACTCCACGTTTAGCACATCTGATCGCTGGTATGGACCTTTAGCCTCTTGTCGTTTGAGAGTTAGTGCCAAAAGATGGCTCGGTCTGCTGCCTTCTGCATAATATTTATGTTTGGTTATATTGATCATATATTCTGCCCTGCGTCTTAGTAAATCATTCAATTCTGCTTGTTTTATCTTGAGCTCACTTTCTTTTGTTATGGTGTATCTCCTTTTAACCCCCTGAGGTCCGTGCTAAGCTTTTAATGTTTTTAGATTTTGGCATGGTCTGATATTTATCTCAATTTCATCAATTTAACACACACTTACTCCAAAGTGTTTGATATTTTTATTTGAAGGACAATCACAGCTACATTTGTATGCCATCAATAGTTTGGTCAGTATCATATGCAGCTTGTAAATAGATCTACAAACACACAAGTTAAAAATAGTAAATTTTTCTGCTGTCACAAAAGATGTGAAAGCACACACTAAACTATAGTGACGAATTGTTTTGCCAATGTGCGTTTGTTCACCAAGGTCTTGGTTATGTAAGGGTGTGAAAATAGTTTAGCACATCTGAGATCTAAATAGCTAAAAACCTGTTTTTATCAGAACTGGTCACATTTATTTCAGGCTGTGGGAGGGCTAAATGCTAAATACCTGAATATTCATTTTGGCTCTTTGTTACGTTGCAACACGCGGAATGTTTGGCGTCACAACACGCGATATTCATAGGCTATATTTTCACGAGTATTTGAAAACAAGCGAAATAAAATTAATATCAGCATAGACTGTTGCTGGCAGATTGCAAGCGTAAACACAGACAAGATGTAAAAAAATTAAAAAAAGCGAAATAAAATCAATAGCATAGACTGTTGCTGGCAGATTGCAAGCGTAAACACAGACATACGATATATTTTATAACATTTTACGCTGTTTGAAAAGTATTTTGTGTGCCTATTGCAATTTGTTACATTGCGACATGCGGAATATGTAGTCACAAGGCGCGGAATTCATATATTTTCACGAGTATTTGAAAATATACTCGTGAATATACTGTTGCTGGCAGATTGCAAGCGTAAACACAGACATACGATATATTTTATAACATTTTAGGCTGTTTGAAAAGTATTTTCTGTGCCTATTGCAATTTGTTACATTGCGACATGCGGAATATGTAGTCACAAGACGCGGAATTTATATATATTTTCACGAGTATTTGAAAACAAGCGAAATAAAATAAATATCAGCATAGACTGTCCTCTTCAGTTTGTGTTGTTTATGCCGGCGTTTTCACACATGGCCCGATGCACCTCCCGAAATTAGCACCTCGTTAACATGTCAATAGAAGGGGACGTTACTAAAAGGTAAAAACAGAGTAAAAAGCAAGGTTTACTTTTGGTCTAATTAAGCTAATTTTAAAAATCCCATTTGATTTGCCAGTGCTCAAATCGGAAAGTCGCGATTCTAAGGTTTCTGTCAATGTTTTTGCCGCGTGTGTATGATAAAATATCGCGGAAGTTAGAAATAGTAATATACTTGTATTGCTGCTTGGATCGGCGCCGATCCAGCCGACCTCAGGGGGTTAAGATCCTTCTCTAGAACATTACATTGTTCCTCTAAACTGGAAATCATTTGAAGACGACTTTTATGTAGGTGGGAACTGAACCCTATGGCGTTATCCCATATGAAACCCTTGATGGAAGCCCAAACTATTGTCTTATCTGCAACACTATTTTTGTTGATAGTTATAAATTCAATGAGTTTTGTTCTCAATTGCGCTAGAAATTCGTCGTTTTTTAGAAGGGTGGAATTAAACCTCCATCTAGAAGCCTTGTTTTTGATATTCCCATAATTAAAAGTAGATATGATTGGATTGTGATCAGATATATGTCTGGGCAGGAATTTTAAAGAGTGTACCGAAGACAGCAAACCAGATGATATAAGAACATAATCTATTCGAGAGAAAGTTTTATGTCTCGTGGAGAAGAAGGTATAATCTTTAGTAAATGGATTGTGCACCCTCCACACATCAGTCTAGTTTAAGTCCTTTAAAAGAGATTAAGTGCTTTGGACGCAGATTCTGAGAGCTCGCTAAAGCTGAAGAAGATTTATCTAGATTACTCTTAACAAAAGCATTCATGTCCGAACCAACATACAAATGATAGTCACTTAGCTTCAATAGTTGTGAAGTAATTGAAGGAAAAAAGTCAGCCTCGAACAGAGTTGGGGCATATATGCTGACAAATGCAACTTTTTTGCCCTGAATGGACATACAGCAGAAGGCCAGACGCCCTCCATTGTCGGAGCCGATCTTTTCAATTGATACATTTATGCTACGTCTCATTAATATCATAACACTTTTTTGTGCGAGTACCATCGGTTGATGCCACGACAGGTTTATAAAAACGGTTTTGAACTCTGGAGACATCATTAGGCCTAAGATGTGTCTCCTGCAATAGCGCAATATCTATCTTTTTTCTGCGCAAAAAATCTAGGACCTTTGAGCGCTTTTCGTGAGAGTTTAGTCCTCTAACATTAAATGACATAATATTGTAACATTCCATTCTATCTGTGTTGCTAATATTCCCCTGTAACTGTTGTTGAAAGTTGGTGGTGGAGCCCTGAGTTACCCCCTCCCATCCCTCCCCCATCTCCCTCCCATCCCTCCCCCATCTCCTCCCATCCCCTCCCCCATCTCCCCTCCCATCCCTCCCATCCCTCCCCCATCTCCCCTCCCATCCCTCCCATCCCTCCCCCCATCTCCCCTCCCATCCCTCCCATCCCTCCCCCATCTCCCCTCCCATCCCCCCCCCCATCTCCCCTCCCATCCCTCCCATCCCTCCCCCCATCTCCCCTCCCATCCCTTTCCCCATCCCTCCCTCTGTCCCCCCTCCCATTTAACCCCTTACTTAACATCTGTGAGTGTCACTTAGCCATGTCAAACACTGATTGCTGACTAACCCCCCTCCAATATCAAACAAAAATTTGAAATGTAAAGTGGTTCCCATAGACAATCTTGTGGAAGACCGTTGCCATAACATTACTAGACTGTCGCTAAACGATGACGTCATATCTCGCGCCAAGCATAAACAAATTTACTATCGGGTAAACTGAACCTGTAGGCTACAATAAAGTTATCCAAAATAAACTACTGCTTTTACAGCTTTCCAGCTTATGATAAAGCATAACACTTAGTGTTAAACAACACCTTAGAAATAAAGAAAATGACAAAATAAAATAACAATAGGCTAACACAGATTCTATACTCTGGAGTGGCAGGCCTATATCCCAGTACCATGCTCTCCTTGTAACAGTTAACCGAGCCATCGCATCAGACCTATAGTCTACAATACACAAACAGAAAGTGGCCCCTTAATCAACGAAGTAGGAAGATGCATCAAATGAACTTCAATGAAAAAATGCTCTTAAAACATCACCCATATGACGTGAACTTACCCGTGCCTATTAAACTGCGGGTAGGCATACCGACCTGTCAGAGTCCTTAATACAGTTCCATCCGCTTCTTTGCCCGTTGCATTCTATTCGTCTTCCATACCTTCCAGCACCGATGATTTCAAAGCATCTTTCGCCTCCTCTGCCGAGTTAAACGACATCCTTGTGCCCTTGTAATTCACTCTCAAAATTGCTGGATATATCAGGAACGAGTTGATTCCTTCCGCCGGAGCTTCGCGCGAATCTCTCTATATCCCTGCCGTTCCTGCGTCGTCCCCGGGCTGTAGTTTGCAAAGAACAGCAGCTGCGTGCCGTCAGAGAGAGTGGGCCTGGCCTTCCTCGCGCCCGCAAGGATGGCCTGTCGGTCGGTGTAGCGCAGGAGCTTGAAGATCATGGTCCGCGGTCTCGAAGTGTTATTGGAGTAAACCGATGTGCCCTATCGATTTCCAACGGAGTGCTGTGGGATCTCTTGAGCGTTGGGATCCACTCAGGCAACATTTTTTGGAGGTACCCACTCGGATCGTCTCCCTCAATGCCTGCTGGTAAGTTAACCAGCCGCACGTTGTTACTCCTGGATCTATCTTCCAAATCATTGAGCTTCTTCCGGAGCTTGGTCACCTCCGCGAAACAAGAGCTCGTTTCTTTCTCGTTCTTGCGCCAAGTCAACCTGCATGCTATCTATCTTGTTGAAGACCGTGTCAAACTTTTTAGCATGGGTTTCTGACTGTTCTTTTAATGACCGGAGAATGTTACCATTCTCTACCATCTGCTTCGTTATGGGATCGAGAGCTTCTTTCAGCGAATCCTTCAGCATGGCGGCTACCGTTTCTTTCAGAGATTCCATTCCTGTCGCCATTGCTTGCTGGATTAACACCGCTGTTTCGTCAGGTGAATCGTTAACTAGTTGTCGCTTTTTCGAGGTAATTTCTTTAGTCAAATCTTTATTCCAAACAAACTCGCGTTAATATTGTCCATGAGCCCCAATGCACGTATAAAGATAAGGTTTTGTGTCAGCGCTCAGTGCTATGCTGCCATCTTGCCTCGTGCCTCACCGGAAGTCTCATTATCATATTTATCATAATCAGTGTCATTGTGTTCTTAGTCTTATTTGTGTGAAGTTGCCCTGAGAGGCACAAGAGATATTGACTCTACTGCATAAGTCCGACGCTCAGATACACATATATACTCACACTGCACATTGAGACGCTCAGATATACATATATACTCACACTGCACATTGAGACACTCAGATACACATATATACTCACACTGCACATTGAGACACTCAGATACACATATATACTCACACTGCACATTGAGATGCTCAGATACACATATATACTCACACTGCACATTGAGACACTCAGATACACATATATACTCACACTGCACATTGAGACACTCAGATACACATATATACTCACACTGCACATTGAGATGCTCAGATACACATATATACTCACACTGCACATTGAGATGCTCAGATACACATATATACTCACACTGCACATTGATATGCTCAGATACACATATATACTCACACTGCACATTGAGACGCTCAGATACACATATATACTCACACTGTACATTGAGATGTTTAGAATGAGACGAGCCACTCCCAACCCCATTCACTGCCTCACAGTAGTACTCTCCAGAGTCTGAGGGTTTGATGTCTTTAATGGTGTAACTCTGCTCTGATCCTCTCCATGAGGTTATAGCTCTACTATTCTTAAACCAGGTGTATCTCTGCACTGGTGGGTTGGCATTGCTGATGCAGGTCAGAGTCACTGAACTGCCCTCCACTATTTCACCAGAGGGACTGACTGATACTGAGGTGCTCTTGGGAGGATCTGAAGGAGAAAATGACAAACACAGCATGTGCACACAAACATTACACTTGCTGTATATAATCCTAAAAGTCT
>JAINUG010000874.1:0-45638 GCA_029706075.1 Aldrovandia affinis
GTAGATACATGGACAAACTAAAAATCTTGGGCACTTGTGATCCATATTTAGCACCAGCGGCTGTGTTTGAGCCACTAAATGCAGCTAAGTCCCTGCCTGATCTGGAGTTTGGTGACATCTGGATCTACATTTACATTTACATTTTACATTTTAAGCATTTAGCAGACGCTCTTATCCAGAGCGACTTACAAGATGTGCATTAATACAAGGTAAGAACAATCAAAGTTAGCGTACAAGATCAGTGCAGTAAAACGGCTATCTGGTGGAGAATCCATCACCCTACACCGCTGCCAGGATGAAGGCTTATAAAACTACCGAAAGCTACAAGTATTTCCACTCAGGCTGGGTAAACAATGCTGGTGTGTGGAAAGTGAAGAAATTCTTCATTGTCAAAGCGAAAGTGAGTGACGTTAAATTAGCCTAGCCTATCGGTATGCTAGCTAACGTTACGCTACAGTCAGTGGTAAGGTAGCTACCTCTTGCTAACCGGTAACGTTAGCTGTCAAAGCGAAGGTGCCTTTCGTTATGTTACGTTGTCTAGTCTATCTAACGTTACACAGCTAAATTACTATCTTGTGGTAGATAGCTCTAATTCTGGTAACGTTAGCTAGCTACGTTGATCACAGATATTTACAGCCCGAGCGCTGCTCACTGCTCCCTCAGGAGAACACTCGTTCGTTTGATGGCATTAATCCACAAATTTATTTTCTTTTTCACTGGGTATCCTATAAAAACACAACCCAGGCTTATCTCCTCGCCGGTTTGCACACCCGATTGCACAGCAACTCTCTGGCATGGTTTTCAATGCTCCTTCACCAGCGTTACAGGTGCTGTGATAACGTGACGGGCAGTGCCTTTTGCCCGGCAGCGCAGCTCGCTCCTGGCCTGTGACGTCACGTGAAAGCTATGGATACCTGTGTGCCAACCACTGCAATCTGCGGCAGCTGGATAATATCCGTCCCCGCTGTATTGAAGACGTCCTGGAGCTTGTTAATAACAGGGATAAGAGCCTCCATGTTTCAGCAAATGTGGCACCTGCCGAAATTAATGGACCGCTAACTGCCCTGCCTGCCAAACAGGGACAAAGTCATCCAATGTCCCTCACGCTAGCGCCAACGAATCTAGCCGGCCGATACAAAAATACGCAATATTTTGCAGCGATGCATTCTGGGGGTTGAAGTCTGAAACAGCAATCGCTCAGCACAATTTCCCTGCTGCTTAAAGACTACAGTTCCAATAATTTACAGTACGTTGTACGCACGCATGACGTTAATAAAGGGCGTTTGTGTTATTCCCTTTCGAGTATAGTAGCCACTGATCTAGAAGACATTCCGTGACGGTAACTGATAGGTGCTTTAACCGTCAACTAGCCAGCTTGCCATTAAAATGCGTTGGGCGACATTAAATTACAGTTCGAACCATAATGAAGAATGCCTTGCAAAGGTCTGTAGTCCAGGCTTTATGAAAACCAGAGAAAGTTTCTTTATTAAGCAGAATAAAAATATAATGTAAAGAATGACATGCTGGCTAAATAGATTTGTCAACCAGGATAAACTAATTCTGGATAAATTCCTAAGTAAACAAATTATGCAATGTAAAGATACCACATTAAGACATATTAAAACAGGTTCCTATGGCTGAACTGGTTCAATATAGACATATTAAAACTATAAAAGTAATTTATTTTTATTCGAAAATTCATATATATTTTAAGCTCAGCCAGGGACCCCTGCAGTACCCCCGCAGACCCCCAGGGCCACAGACCCCCAGTTGAACACCCTCCCCCACCCTCCCAAAAAAAGAGAAACAAACACACAACAAACTTAACAGTATGCCATTTTATTTCTCTAAATGCACCATAATCCATGGCTCTTCATTCATATAAAATTCACATACAAGCTTTCCACAGAATGAGAAAAATGAAAGAGCTAGATACCAGCTGTGCGTGGATTATAAACAAAATTTAGGCCAGCAAAGAACAGAAACAACATGACAAGGAAAGGAGAACGTCTGGCTCGATACGATATTGCGCACCGCGAACCTGGGTGAGAACAAGCTCTATTGGGAGAAGAAAGGTAACATTTTGCATTTTAAGGTAGAAGATAAAGTATGGGCATTTTCTGTTGTATTATGGGGAGAATACATTTAAGGGGCCCAACGATGTGAGGAAAGTTTGGCTGAACTTGTGACAGAAAGTGTGTCTCTCTTAACCACGGGGTACACACGCTTTGTTTTTCCACATACTGCTGGATTTGCAATACCTCCAGTGGAGTTTGCCTCCATCATCCCATTTCCACCCAAACATTTGAGGAAACCTCTCACTCGTTTGAACTCGATTGCTTGAAAATATGGTTAATGAAAACGCTATTAATGAAAACTAGGGATGCACCGATCGTTCGGCAATAGACCGGAACCGGACGGTTTTTGCCCTTTAACGAGCGACCGCCAGATTTGTTTTCTATTTTGGCCGATCCGGAAATCCTGAAATGAGCCTAGTCCATGCGCACGCTGCATTATAAACTGAATCCGTTAGCTGGCAAAATGTCAGCAGTCTGGAATTATTACAAAGTCTATGAAGAGGACGCTAAGCTTGCAATATGTACTGTATGCAACGAAAATGTTAATCAGGGAGGAACTACGCCGAAGACATTCGGCACGACCAATTTGATCCGCCACTTGAGGGTTCATCACTCCAAAGAACACGATGAGTATCGTAAATGCATTGAGAATAGCATTAGCAAACAGCCAAAAAGCTTCACCCCTCACTCAACCCTCGGTGCAGGCTTAGACTTAGACTTAGTTCCTCCCGTTCCTGCTGGAACATTGGGCGACGAGTCCCCTCCATCTGCACCGGTCACTGGCGACCCTCCGTGCACCATGCCAGCTGACACCCATCTCTCTTAGGTCTTCCTTAAACGTATGTCTCCACGTCTTCTTTGGCCTCCCTCTCTTCCTCTTGCCGCCCTCTGGCACCCAGTCCATTGCCACACTCGCTGGTCGCTCTCTTGGCAGTCGGAGTACGTGTCCAGCCAGTCTTCTTCTCCTGTCAGAGAGCAGGGCTGTGTTCGAAACCGTTCCCTATTCCCTAAATAGTGCACTATATAGTGTGTTCGCCATTTTGTAGTGTTGTTCGAATTCTCAATGGTTAATTTTGTTCACTATATAGTCCACTATAAAATACCCACAATTCACGGCGATTTGTAGTGAACAGCGAATGTACCCTACAATTTCTCCCGTATACCACAATGCAATGCGGTTGCATCTTAGTTAGCTCACGACTTCCATAACGGTAGCTATTGGTGGCTAAAGCAGTGGCTAGCAGACAGCACCACAGTTGACAAAACCACACTTGCACATCATTAGAATTTCAACAATTTATTTGGGTTTTAACATTCAAAACTGAACATGCAAACCCGACACTACCTGAGTACATTTCAACCTGCTGTCATGAGTGCTCGGTTTGTTTACGTGATACTGGACGCGTCTGCTTGCGTCACCTGAATATCCGGTACTTTTTTTTTGAGGCAAATGATGTTCAGTGGTAGTGTCCGAAAACAGTTTAATCATTCACTACATGGAACACTACATAGGGAACACTACATAGGGAATAGGGAACGAGTGAACGGTTTCGAACACAGCCCATGTCAGACAGTAGCGCCACCCCTGTCCTTCTCATCACTTCTTCATTGGTGATGTGGTCTCGCCATGAGATCCTCAAGATGGTTCTGAGGCATCGTCGGTGGAAGACATCCAACATGTTGGTGATGCTGGCTGTCCTCATCCACGTCTCGCAGGCGTAGGTCGCTGTTGGAATGACCACTGACATGTAGAGGCGTAGCTTGATGGCCGTAGTGATGGCATTGGACGACCATATGTTGCGGAGCCGTTGGAACACTCCTGCAGCTTTGCCAATTCTTGTTCGTACCTCCTTCTCCACGTTTGCTGTGTTCGAGATGTTGCTCGAGCACGTGAAGTTGTATCGATATCATGCTCGCCTAGAGAGAGTGGTGGGTGATGTTGGTCCTGCCCGATGATCATGGCCTTGGTCTTCTCGTGGCTGATCCGTAGACCAACCTTCCCTCCGTGCTCATGGAGATTGCTGGTCATCTCTTGTAGTGCATAGTGGGTATGACTAATCAGAGCCAGATCGTCTGCAAAGTCCAAGTTGGTCAGTCTGTCTTGTCCCCACTTGATGCCGAAATTCATCCCGGCAAGGGTCTTCCTCATCACAAAGTCAATGACGATAAGGAAGAGTAAGGGTGACAGGATGCAACCCTGTCTTACACCGGTCACAATGTCAAAGTCATCGGTAGTGCCACTGCTGGTTCTGACTCGACAAGTGGAGTTACGGTACAGGGCTCTGAAGTTGTTCACGTACTTGGACGGCACGCCGTACAGCTGGATAATCTGCCACAGTGATTCACGGTGGACGCTGTCGAAAGCTTTCTTGAAATCAATGTAATTGGTGCAATGTTTAAAAAAACAGACATACGACAGAGATAGTCAAAAAGCAAAAGCTATTACCAACAAAGTTATGGAATTCATTGCGCTAGATGACCAGCCATTCTCTGTCGTAGAGGATACAGGATTTCGCAATCTCATGTCGTACATGGATCCGCGATACACTCTGCCAAGCAGACGTTTCTTTTTGGATGTGGCTCTACCCAAAATGTACAACGCGGTGTCATCCTATGTTCACAATCTACTTGAAGCTAACGTCACGTCACTAAAAACTTTAAAAACCGGCAATCGTAATCGGCCCAGAATTAGCAATCGGTGCATCCCTAATATATATATGTATCTGGTAATTGTGAATCATCATACTAATGATGGTACATACTGTTATTCAACATCTATTTTTACTTATAATGCAATTCCTTGTGCCTTGTCCAGATGATTCATAGATACACAGTCCACTCATACTATACCTGACCTTCAGGTAAAATTCTATCCTTATCACTGTTTTCTTTCCTATCACTTCCTATCATTTTTCCTATCACTGTTATGCCGATGACACTCAACTCTTTCTCTCCTTCTCTCCATCTGATACCCAGGTCCCGGCACGGATCTCTGCATGCCTGGCTGACACCTGAAGCTGAACCTGGGGAAGACAGAGCTGCTCTTCCTCCCTGCGAAGGGCTCCCCGATGATTGATGCGTCAATCACCGTGGAAGGCTCCATAGTGTCTCCATCCCAGTCTGCCAGGAGCCTTGGAGTGACCCTGGACAACCAGCTGTGCTTCTCAAGCCATATTGCAGCGATCACTCGGACCTGCCGATTCTCCCTCCACAACATCTGGAGGATCCGACCGTTCCTCACCCAAGTGAGTGAATTCAGTGTCAAATGTCTGTATACGTAAAACAAACAATACAAAACAAAACAAACAATGATTTGCAAATATAAATCAAACTTGCAAATGTAAAAATACAACCTGTATGTGTAAAAACACGCTTTGCAAATGGCAAATCAAAACAAAAAAAGCTATCTGTTGGTGAAATATCAAGGCAGGCATTGTTCTCCAATCAGGAGGTGTCACACACACACACAGACACACACACACAGACCCACACACACACACACACACACACACACACACACACACACACACACACACACACACACACACACACACACACACACACACACACACACACACACACACACACACACACACACTCACACAAGACACACACACACATACACACACACAACACACACACACACACACACATTCTAAGCAGTGCTTTTCAGTCACAGTTCAGACAGCAAATAACTAGTGAATTCTAAAAATAAGTGTCAAGTTTCAACAGAGAATCAAATAAGTATTGTAATGATTTTACAATGCCACTTGGTTGAGTTATGTATAAAAAAAAACCATAACTTGTTGTTATTATTTATTACAGTTTTTTTCAATTGCTAACAAGCATCGGTCAATACTGAAGACACTTTTTCAAAACTCTTCATACAGTCTGCATTACCAACATGCATCTTAACCAAACAGTTAATCTCACTTCCAAAACTCACTCAAACCACCAAAACACTTCATACATGTCTCAAAATAAGGCAACAATTCTCACTCAGAAAGCATACATTGTCACTCATAACACACTGACCTAAAAAACACTAACAACAGGGAGCATTACATAAATCATGAACTTTTATCTTTGAAGTTTGAATGATTTTTCACATAAATCAGTATTTCATTATAGAATAAGAATAACACCTTTTCACTTTATTGACTGTACTAAAGTATATTTACCGTTTTTTTCGATTGCTTAAGCACGATTTTTAAAACAGGGCCCGGTTTTTCAAAACACAACACACAATTAGCACAACCACACACTCAATTAGCAGAACACCTCAGATCCTTTGCAAAATGAAACACTCTTGTAAAAACTATACACTAATTTATAAAAACCATATTTTGTTACCATATGAAACACACACGTTTCATATGACTTAATTCTGTTTGAACCAGTTACACACTGCTGTTGCTAACCTAAAACACTTTGAGCAATTCTACTTCTCAGTGTAGATAGAGTAATAGAGTACTGTAAGTGAAGTACACAGAGAAAGTGCAAATATACAATAGATTCACCAAACACTACACAAGACCAATGCTGCAGACTGATGAAAATATAATTTATTTCTCTCCATATACCCAAATCAGTCAACATGTCAACATGGAGAATCACAACAAAACATGTCCCAGTTTTCATGCTACTACAGTAGTGTGCATAACACTGTAAGCTCAGCAAATATCAGACAAACATAATATACTGTATCCAGTACAGGTTACAATTACAGTAAAAAATGAAAAAAATCTGAAAAAAACTAAATACTAGACATTATCTCTTCGCCTAGCTGGATCTGGTCAGAGAATTTCATCAACATCACAGGCGATATCCTCATTGGCAAGACAACGTGGGAAGAACCGTCTTGAATGTTGAATCCATCCTTGCACAGCTGCGGCATCGATTTGGTCACAGGCCTCCTCCATGGCCTGAATGAGGGGTACCTGAGCCTGGGGCCGGAGATCGTAAACCCTCCACCGCCATGCCGAGAAAAACTCTTCGATTGGGTTTAGAAACGGAGAGTATGGTGGAAGGTATAGTACTGTAAACTGTGGATGGTGTTGAAACCAGTTCTGGACCAGAGCAGAGCGGTGGAATGACACATTTTCCCAGATGACAATGCATTGCATCTGGTGCATTTGGTTTACTGCTGTGATGATGTTGTGCAATCGGTACAAAAATGTGAGAATGTGAGGTGTGTTGTAAGGACCCATATTGGCATGACGGAGGAGGACCCCATTCTGTGTAATGGCAGTGCAAAGGGTGATGTTACCCCCACGTTGCCCTGGGACATTGATTATAGCCCTGTGGCCAATGATATTTCTGCCTCTCCTTCTTGCTTTTGTGAGGTTGAACCCTGCCTCATCTATGTATATGAATTAATGCGGGATTTCCTCAGTATCCATCTGTAAAACTCTCTGAAATACAATGTAAGACAAGATTGTGTAGTTCAGCATAGATCTAGTATACAGTAAATGTACATGTAAAAAGGTTACGTGTGCAGTATGCAACATCACAGTGCTAAAGTGAACAATGCATACCTCCACATACTCATGCCGCAGCTGTTTGACCCTCTCTGAATTCCGCTAAAAAGGCACTCGATAAAGTTGTTTCATTTGAACCTGATGTCTTTTCAGGATGCGTGCCAGTGTTGACTGAGAGACCTGATGGACATTATTGAAAATGGCATGGTCACCGATAATGTTGGCTTGAATTTCTCTGAGCCTGATAGCATTATTGGCCAAAACCATGTTTATGATCTCTCTCTCTTGTTCTTGCGTGAATATCCCTTCCTCCTTGTCGTTCTCGACCCTCAATCCTATGTAGAAAAAATACATGTAACCTACTGTAGAATGTCACAGGAAGGGGTATCAAAAGTGCTGATATGGTGCATACAATAAGCAGCTGATTACTGTAACTGTAGACAGATTTTTTAAAATCTGTTTTCTTGTCAAAATGTCCTAATGACAGATGCCACTTCTTCTTCTTTCGTGTATCATCCTCAAATGTCCAACTCAGTATCGTGTAGCCACGCCCTTGTCTCTGGTCCCACTTGGAAGAGGCTGGCCTCCGAAGGTGGTCTGTACAGGGGGCAGGTGTTAATGATGTGCTCTGCAGACTGCTCAGGCTCGCCGCACTCGCATGCTGCACTGTCTGCCAAGCCCCACTTCATCATGGCTGATTTGAAGCAGCCGACTCCAGTGCGCAGGCGGTTTAGTAGGGTCCATTGCCGGCGTGGTAGGTCCTCTCCTTCAACGCCTTCTCCCGGGTCCCAGATGTAGCGGTGGATACGGGAGGGCCCAGCAGACTCCCACTCCTGCTTCCAAGATGCTGCCAGCCATGCGTTTGTGGACAAGTCCTCCGGGATGGAGCGGAGCATCTCTTGTGCCGCCTTGTTGTAAGGGTGGCGGGACTTAAGTCTGTTTGGGGGCTTTGTATCCACTGTAGCGTTGTGCAGGATATGCCAGTCGTGTATCTGGGCTTTCCTTGCTAGCTTGAGGGTTGCAGCCTCTCGTCGGAGGCTGGCCGGGGCAATTCCTGCCAAGACTGGGAGGTAGGACACTGGAGTGGGCTTCAGGCAGCCAGTTATGGTCCGGAGAGAGTTGTTAATTACGGTGTCTACCTTTTTGACATGCGGGCTCCTACACCAGGCTGGGGCGCAGTATTCAGCTGCAGAGAAGACCAGGGCTTGGGTGGAAATTCGTAGTGTGTTGGCAGATGCTCCCCAGGTCGTACCAGCAAGACGTCGGATGAGTGAGACCCTTGATGTCACCTTGGCCTTCACGTCTTCAAGGTGTTGGTTGATGCCACAGATGCACACAGATGCATACAGATGCCACTGTATATCTGCTAAGATTTGGCTGAACTCTTAGTCCAGCCTCCCTCAGTGTCAATCCGTGGTTCACGACATGGTCAACTAGTGTTGCGTGAATTTCATTTGATAAATTTGGTCCTCTTCTTCTTTGAGCACGTTCTCCTTCTGCTTCAGGTCTTCCTCTTCCTCTACCTCCATCTCGGCCTCTACCTCTGGCACGGCCTCCGCCTCTTCCTCTTCCTCTACCTCCTTCTCCTCCTCTGTGGATTCCCCCTTTCACCCTCACTCTTCTTCTTCTGACTCCTTCCATTTTGGTTGAAGACAGGTGAACTCACCTGCTGCATTTGTATAGTGCTTAAACCTGATTGGTGTGTCTGCAATTAAGCAATCATGTGTTTGCGCACCTGATGGCTGTGTTTAACCAATTGGCTCATAGGTGTGGTAATTTGACAGTCAGTGCTTTGGAATTGCAAGGAAGTGACATTATGATATACTTCTGTGTCTAATGTATACAAGTGTGTTTAGTGTTTTGCAAATCACTGTGTGTATTGTTTTGCAAAAAGTGTGAGGCTGACATTGTGCTTATAGTGGTGCAAATCTGGGCCGATGTTTTGCTCCTTGAGTGTAAGGTTTTGATAATTGTGTAATACTTTTGATTTTAGTGTTTATGCAATCAAAAAAAACTGTAATCTCACTTCCAAAACTCACTCAAACCACCAAAACACTTCATACATGTCTCAAAATAAGTTATTTGACCAGAACACTGGCAACAATTCTCACTCAGAAAGTATACATTGTCACTCATAACACACTGACCTAAAAAACACTAACAACAGGGAGCATGACATAAATCATGAACCTTTATATTTGAAGTTTGAATGATTTTTCCAATAAATCAGTATTTCATTATAAAATAAGAATAACGCCTTTTCACTTTATTGACTGTACTAAAGTATATGTAACAAGAATGAATTAGAAATGCAGCAATTTGCTTCAATATCCTTTATTTTTTCTATATCTTTGCATATAGGAATTTACTTGTGAAAAATAAAAAGTTTCCTGAAAAAAAACGATTTCCTGAAATTCCAGGGCTGCAATACAGTAATAATCACAAACAAACAACAACATGTAAAGTATGATCACTCTGTACATACTGTACAGTACTGTGGGTTCTAGTTCTCCCTCTCTGCTGCATTTGGCCACAAGTTCTCATCGACATCACATCTTATGTCTTCTCTGGTGATGCATCTTGGGAAGTATCTTCTGGCATGTCTAATCCAACCCTGGCAGTCTTCTGGAGAAATGTCTCCACACCCCACATTCATGGCATCCAGTAAGGACATCTGGTCATGTGGACGGCGGTCATACACCTTCCACCTCCACGCAGAGAAAAACTCTTCTATAGCATTTAGGAAGGGGGAGTATGGAGGCAGGAATAGTGCTAACATCCTGGGACATGCAGCAAACCAGTCTGTGACTGCAGCAGAGTGGTGGAATGCCACGTTATCCCACACAACAATGAAGGTAGGGGAGTTTCCTGCCCCTCTTTCATCTGCTGGCACAAGTTGATTATGCAGGTCATCCAGAAAAGAAATTAGCCTCTGTGTATTGTAGGGGCCAATGAGTGGTTTGTGTAGCAGCAAACCGTCATTGGACAGTGCTGCACACATTGTGACGTTAGCTCCTCTCTGTCCTGGGACATCCACGGTTGCTCTCTGTCCAATCACATTTCTTCCCCTGTGGCGCCTTTTTGCCAGGTTGAATCCAGCTTCATCCACAAAGATGAATGTATGTGCAGTTTGCCTGGCTTCCATCTCCATTACTCTCTGAAATACAGTAAATCCACAGTTTTACAGTACTTCACATTATGCATAGCTGTGTATGCACCCTGTTTGGTTATTGAACAGACATCTTACCTGGACATATTGATACCGGAGTTCTTTCACACGTTCACCGTTTCTCTCAAAGGGTACAGTGTACAACTGCTTCATCCTTATTTGATGTTTGTCTAGGACTCTGGCAATTGTCGTTGTGCTGACCGTATTCACATTCCCAAAAGTGATATTGTCTGCCAGCAGTCTGTCCCGAATTTCCCGCAGTTTCATTGCATTGTTGGCACGTACCATATCAACAATGGCAATTTCTTGCGCATCTGAAAATATTCTGCCTCTCCCTCTGGGTGAGGCAACATTTGGATCCTACTGTAAAACACAAAAAAGACTAAAAACAGGACACCTGGGTAGGCTTTCAGCTGAAATTGCAATCAGCTGTGTTTGGAATGATTATGATTTCATTTTATTGTAAATATTCTGCTAAGATTATCTATATATTTCAATATGGTTACTGCAGAAATGCACAAAATGTGCCATCATTTGAATGTGTTTTTAACAGTTTTGAAAACAGTGTGTTAGCATTTGAAAAATGTGCTGCAAATATATAGTGTTTTGCGGGTGGTGGAGTATGAATGGGAAAAGAGTTCATGGATTTTGGAAAATGTGGTCATTGAATGCATTTTGTGTGAAAGCAATGAAAAATGATTAATTGTTTGGTCCACATAGACTTCTGGTTCGCTGACTGTGTGAAGAGTTTTGACAATGTGACTTCAGTTTTGACCAATGCATGTTAGCAGTTGAAAAAAACTGTAATTCTGTTTGAACCCAGTTACACACTGCTGTTGCTAACCTAAAACACTTTTAGCAATTCTACTTCTCAGTGTAGATAGAGTAATAGAGTACTGTAAGTGAAGTACACAGAGAAAGTGCAAATATACAATAAATTCACCAAACACTACACAAGACCAATGCTGCAGACTGATGAAAATATAATTTATTTCTCTCCATATACCCAAATCAGTCAACATGTCAACATGGAGAATCACAACAAAACATGTCCCAGTTTTCATGCTAATACAGTAGTGTGCATAACACTGTAAGCTCAGCAAATATAAGACAAACATAAAATACTGTATCCAGTACAGGTTACAATTACAGTAAAAAATAAAAAAAAAAAAAAAAAATCTGAAAAAATCTGAAAATACAGTACAGAAAATACTAGACATTATCTCTTCGCCTAGCTGGATCTGGCCAGATAATTTCATCAACATCACAGGCGATATCCTCATTGGCAAGACAACGTGGGAAGAACCGTCTTGAATGTCGAATCCATCCTTGCACAGCTGCGGCGTCGATTTGGTCACAGGCCTCCTCCATGGCCTGAATGAGGGGTACCTGAGCCTGGGGCCGGAGATCGTAAACCCTCCACCGCCATGCTGAGAAAAACTCTTCGATTGGGTTTAGAAACGGAGAGTATGGTGGAAGGTATAGTACTGTAAACTGTGGATGGTGTTGAAACCAGTTCTGGACCAGAGCAGAGCAGTGGAATGACACATTGTCCCAGATGACAATGCATTGCATCTGGTGCATTTGGTTTACTGCTGTGATGATGTTGTGCAATCGGTCCAAAAATGTGAGAATGTGAGGTGTGTTGTAAGGACCCATATTGGCATGACGGAGGAGGACCCCATTCTGTGTAATGGCAGCGCAAAGGGTGATGTTACCCCCACGTTGCCCTGGGACATTGATTATAGCCCTGTGGCCAATTATATTTCTGCCTCTCCTTCTTGCTTTTGTGAGGTTGAACCCTGCCTCATCTATGTATATGAATTAATGCGGGATTTCCTCAGTATCCATCTGTAAAACTCTCTGAAATACAATGAAAGACAAGATTGTGTAGTTCAGCATAGATCTAGTATACAGTAAATGTACATGTAAAAAGGTTACGTGTGCAGTATGCAACATCACAGTGCTAAAGTGAACAATGCATACCTCCACATACTCATGCCGCAGCTGTTTGACCCTCTCTGAATTCCGCTAAAAAGGCACTCGATAAAGTTGTTTCATTTGAACCTGATGTCTTTTCAGGATGCGTGCCAGTGTTGACTGAGAGACCTGGTGGACATTGAAAATGGCATGGTCACTGATAATGTTGGCTTGAATTTCTCTGAGCCTGATAGCATTATTGGCCAAAACCATGTTTATGATCTGTCTCTCTTGTTCTTGCGTGAATATCCCTTCCTCCTTGTCGTTCTCGACCCTCAATCCTATGTAGAAAAAAATACATGTAACCTACTGTAAAATGTCACAGGAAGGGGTATCAAAAGTGCTGATATGGTGCATACAATAAGCAGCTGATTACTGTAACTGTAGACAGATTTTTTTTAAATCTGTTTTCTTGTCAAAATGTCCTAATGACAGATGCCACTGTATATCTGCTAAAATTTGGCTGAACTCTTAGTCCAGCTTCCCTCAGTGTCAATCCGTGGTTCACGACATGGTCAACTAGTGTTGTGCAAATTTAATTTGATAAATTTGGTCCTCTTCTTCTTTGAGCACGTTCTCCTCCTGCTTCAGGTCTTCCTCTTCCTCTACCTCTACCTCTGGCACGGCCTCCGCCTCTTCCTCTTCTCTACCTCCTTCTCCTCCTCTGGGGATTCCCCCTCTCACCCTCACTCTTCTTCTTCTGACTCCTTCCATTTTGGTTGAAGACAGGTGAACTCACCTGCTGCATTTTTATAGTGCTTAAACCTGATTGGTGTGTCTGCAATTAAGCAATCATGTGTTTGCGCACCTGATGGCTGTGTTTAACCAATTGGCTCATAGGTGTGGTAATTTGACAGTCAGTGCTTTGGAATTGCAAGGAAGTGACATCATGATATACTTCTGTGTCTAATGTATACAAGTGTGTTTAGTGTTTTGCAAATCACTGTGTGTATTGTTTTGCAAAAAGTGTGAGGCTGACATTGTGCTTATAGTGGTGCAAATCTGGGCCGATGTTTTGCTCCTTGAGTGTAAGGTTTGATAATTGTGTAATACTTCTGATTTTAGTGTTTATGCAATCGAAAAAAACTGAAAAATAACAGGTAGAGCTACATTCTTCAGGTCTACTGGTGTTCATAGCTCTCATCTTTACAAGGAAATCAAAGTGAGATAAAGGCGTGGATGTAGACACTCAGAGAAAATACACAGCCAGATTCACTCCGTAAGTTTCTTTTATTCTGTAAATTATGTATTATTACGTACAGTACACTAACAACTCTGTGTATGGGAAAATGACTACTGAATCAAAGCAAACTCAGTGCAAGTAGAAACTCAGGATCTAATCCTGAATCCTAGAGGTGAAAAGAAGCAGAGGCTGGCTGCACACATTTTGAGAGAAAGTAATAATTAGGGTTAAAAATGACTGTAATGTGGGGGATAGAGAGGGTCAGGAGTTATAGGGAGAGAAACATAGTTGCAGTGTGTGTGTGTGTGTGTGTGTGTGTGTAAATTGTGTGTGTCTGTATGTGTGTGTGTGTGTGTGTGTGTAGTAGGTATAAGAGTGGATGGGACCTTAAATAGAATAAAACACAATCATTTTCCCAAGTAAATACATATTCAGTAGTAAGAAATAATCATACAGCTAGGGTGTATTTAAGGCAGAGCATTTATTGATATGAAGGAAATAGTATTTTAAGCAGGTTGCGTTAAGGATTTGGTTCTTGTGCTTAGGCTGCCCAATTCTTAGCCACCTGTGACATCACTCCAGCTGCGCAGTCCTCATCCTCCTGTGACATCACTCCAGCTGCGCAGTCCTCAGCCGCCTGTGACATCACTCCAGCTGCGCAGTCCTCAGCTGCCTGTGACATCACTCCAGCTGCGCAGTCCTCAGCCACCTGTGACATCACTCCAGCTGCGCAGTCCTCATCCGCCTGTGACATCACTCCAGCTGCGCAGTCCTCAGGTGCCTGTATAACACACAAACACACCAAACTGTATTGTAACTGAAAAATTAACACCTACATGTAGTTGTGTCTTAAGTTCAAATGTTGATTAAATCCAGGCCATTGTGTCACAGGATTTCCATGGAAACATGCAACAATAATACATTTTTATTCTGTATTGAACACAATGTTAAGAATGTGGTAGGTTTTAAACATTTTAAATGGAGCAATACAATAAATATCTAAATGTGAACTATATGGCGTGTCACTCACAAGTATACACACACACACACAAACACACACGTACACACACACTTTTTTTGTTTTTCACTTGCTTGTTGTTTTGCAGAAACAAATCTTTCTCCACACAAATGTTTTTGGGATTGACTGCCCCACTGGGCTGGTATTGAGTTTTCAGTGTCAATATTTTCTTTCTTCTAAGGAGCCGTCATTCAGCATCCCACAGCACATCAGCGATCCAACATCAACCGGTAGGTGAGACTTCCTCTGTGTCCAGCTCTCAATCTGTGAGAGAGAGAGGGAGAAGGAGAGAGGGAGAGAACTGAAGAACAAGGAGAGGTAGAGTGAGAGAAAAAGGGGTAAGGATAGAAAGGGGGTGAGGTAAATTTGCTCTGGCTTGTGTCTCAGTCACCGTTAACAACCAATGCAGTTAAATCAAATTGTAAAAATAATGTGTGAGTGTGTGTGTGCGCATGTATGTATGAACACAGACACACACAAACAAACTGACAGTGGATCATTTCTGGTTATGCATGTATTTTTAAAAAGAAAACAAAGATAAAGAAAATATATAATGTATAATTTTGGATGAACTTAACCAGGAAATAATAATTAATAATTTAAAAAGCAGGTAGATTTATTACCTGAGATTTTTACATTTGACATTCAATTTAGCCATTTAGCAGACCCTCTTATTCAGAGCGACTCTAAAGTAAGTTTGTCAAGGTTACACGAGCAGTGCTAGATCTATAAAAAGTCAAGAAAGTCACAGGAAAATCTGAGACAACTGTACAGATGAGTACAAGATCAAGTGAAAACATAAGTTCTTATTTTGTATCATCTATAGGAAATTACTGGATGTAAGATGTAATTGTCTAAGGTGTACCTAAACGGGAAGAGTTACATTCCCCAAACAGGTATGCAACAGACACTCATACCTGTGGCGTAGCTAGAATTGTATTTTTGGTTAAAAGTGGGCGGGCCTTGTTGTAACTGCTTCCTTGGAACGGAGTCCTGAACGACATCTGTCTCTAAACTTGTGTGATAGCTCTGTACGAAAGCTCGAGTCACAAGCGCCACTCTCAGTACAACCACTCATAAAAGAGGTCGGCAAACTACATTTTGCAACATGCATGCGTCGATTACGTGACTTTAAGCACATTTAAAAAAAAAAAAGTAACCTTTATTTAACCAGTAAAAAAAGTCCATTGAGATACAATCTATTTTTCAAGGGAGACATGGCCAAGAAAGGCAGCAGAACAGCATTTAAAAGTTACATTGACACATATATGACAATACAATACATTAAAACATCTTCCAGGACACCTAGGGTGATATCAGCTAAATTGGGCCATCAGGTAAAATGAGCCATTTAAGGTTTGAGCGTCTCAGCTCTTAAAATTTTAACAGACAATGACTGCAAATGATATTAAACTGTTGCCACAACTGTACTTGACATGTAACAATTGACTTGATTGGTCTATGGTTGCTATGGTGGTCGGGGCAATGCCTCACATCGAGACTGCCCAGGAGAACTTCAAGGTGAGTGGCCTGACATATGAAAATGTACTTGTCAATAATAAGGTTGATAAATCAATAAAAAACAAATGTACATCTATAAATGATTATGTATACTACATGCTCTGATGGCCTCCATCAGACCTCCCTAAGGCAAGTGGTACCAGCACCTCTAACTGGAGAACCTTTTGTAAAGTGTTCCATGTTGTGGGTGCACAATATGAAAAGGCAGTTTTTCCTAATGTGGAAACAACCCTGGGGACTGATCACACAATAATCTGTATATTAAACCCCATACAGCCTTGTTAATTTTAGAACATACAGGGAGTAGCCTATACACAGACAATAAATACCATAAATAGCTCGTTCAGATTTTCTGATCCTGCGTTTTTTTAATCTGTTGGAGGCAATATCGGACGTCTGGGTCGTATTTGGAAATGAACTAAACAGTTCAAAAAAATGCCTTTATTGAATGTCTCTTCACTCTCCCTATGGCTGCGCAGAGATACATGTGCCTTGTTTTGCATTTTACATTTACATTTACGGCATTTAGCAGATGCTCATTGACGCTCAAGATGTGCATTAATACATGGTAAGAACAATCATAGTTCGCGCAACAGATCAGGGCCCGTATTCAGTGAATCCAAAGTGTGTAATCCAGTGGTGGGCAAGGCCTGCAAGGCCTTCTCTGCTGGCATAAAAAATATCTGAATCACAGACTGATGTTAATTATATTTTGTCCATGAATACTTATTAAATAATTCCAAATGGTCTGTCCGCTTCCTTTCATAGCTTTTCCCCTGGTTGTGCTGCTTCCAGACGTGTATTTTCATATTAAAGCATTTAACCAATCACATTTCAGCCATCATTTGTTGCCAGGGTCAAAGAAATCTGCCTGGAGGCCTTCACAATCAGTTCTGCAGGCCCTGTAGCATAAAATAAGTGTTGATCAAACTGTTGCTTCAACCAATCAGATTTTGAGTTGGGGACACGAAGGCCTTCTAGAAGGCCTAGGTAACGTCAGCGTATTCACACCCTTTGATTGGATAGTCAGAGTGTTAGGAACCGGACAAGGACCCAGACGCAGATCAGGACTTAGGCAAAAGAGTAGTTTATTGGGAAGCAGGGATCAAAACCAGGAATCAGAGAATCGGAGGTACAAAAACGCGAGGCAGAGAGAAGTCGAAAACAGAACTGAAACACACGGATAATCTGTACGACAGAGTAATTGAACTCTTTTTGAGGAAAGAAAGGAGGATGGATTTTGTGTCCAAATAATAAGGATTTTTGGTGAGTAAAATGTTGCTATTTTCCTAAATAATATTGCAATTTTATGAGGTTATTATTGATGCTTTTTTATGTGTGTCCAGGCTGTAGCACCCCGGGTTTGTTTCTTCAGTAAAGGCATTCATTCTGGATGTTATCTATCTGCGATGCAACGGCTATTTATACTGCATTTCTGCATAATAAGTTTTATGTTTTGTTTTGTCTGTTTGTTTTTTTCTTTCTTCAGTCATGTTTCATTCTCGTTCTGTTCCCCATCTGTCATTGTTCCTGTTCGAGTTCCTCTCCTTGTCTTGTCATGCACTTCGGGAAATTCGATGTTTCGGTTTTTTAGGGAGGAGGAGGAATTATAATTAGTGATTAGTAGTGTTAGTAACTTAATCTAAATCCCTAATATTAGTAGATTAGTTGGTTAGTACTATATACATCTAACTAGTATATACAAAGTGTAATTAGAAAGTAAGAAGGAAGTAAAACGAGATTAGAAATGAAGACGGAAAAACCGAAACATAGAATTTCCCGAAGTGCATGACAGAACGAGAACGAAACATGACTGAAGAAAGATAAATAAACAAAGTGCAAAAACAAACCGAACAGACACTCAAAACATAACAATAAGATGGTTTTTATAGCCATAAAATAGTTATTGAGTTATTGATTCAGACAGAGCACTACTGAAGGCCTAGGTGTGAAATGCACGGCCCGCCACTGGTATTCACAAAGCATTTTAAGGGTAAAAGTCGGTCCTAACTCCGCAATTTAGGAGCAACTCCAAAAAAGAATGGGCGTTTCACTCATAAATTTGGGACTCCTACATTTTTGGGATAAGAGTATTTCACAAAGGGTTTGAGAGCTAAAAACAGATCCTAAGTCCAGGAGAAGTTAGAAGCAGTCAAGAGGACTTCTAAGTCGCTAAAGACCTACTCACGGCGATTCGAAAATCTGCTGCTGCCGGCAAAAGTGTCGCAATCGCGTAAACACTTTGGAGATATTGAATGATACAGAGCTCATAAAAGGTACCGCCTCAATCGCGAGGGTATTATATATATAATATTATATATATTATATATAGATACCCGCTGATTGTTTACGAGATGCAGACATGTAACCAATTGACTAGTCAGTATTCTTGGTTTCATGTTAAATCAGTGACACGTAGCCTACATTTGTATTTTAGAATCTGTAGCTCCCTCCAGTAATAGACGCGAGACTCGAGGTCTTGATTTATAAAACGGGGCTTTATTCCAAAAGTGGTGGTTCAACCCGTGAGAACTGGGGTTGTGAAAATAATAAAGAGAAAATAAGAAAAACAATAAATAGATGCATGTACAGTATGTCATAGTTCCACTACAGCTATACAATCGGTAGCTAGCTAGCATATGGGCTAAACACATTAAATACGTAGGTAGGTAACCATAGAAACGAATGACAAATCAAACACATACTTATACAATCGGTAGCTAGCTAGCATATGGGCTAAACACATACCTCGTAGGCTGCTTACTATTTAAGAGGGGCTAAGTAAATCTTGTTGCCGTAGCTTAGTCTTCGTCCTTATCTGCTTCTTGATTAGCAGTCAAACTCATCGGATAATTAAACTTTATAGGTCAGTAAAATCAACGACACTCTTCTTTCATGCCTTTTTGCGCCTTTTTTAAAGGGTGTTCTGTCTAACTAATTACGTGCGGAACACTGCAGCGGCAGAGATTAGTTCCGCCATCTAGGGCTACTATATTATAGGCACTAGGAACCAAAGATTTGCAACATGCCTACTAGAAACGTAACTGACAATGTGAGGCAGTTACACTCCCACCAAATCACTTAAGTGATTTCTTAGAATGACTTAGAAGACATACGTACTGCATATAAAAACATTAATTTAAAGATACTAACTATATAACTATGGACTAACCAATGGACTAGCAGAGAGAGAGACAGAGTATAGGGTACTGGAGTCCTCAGTCTGCTTCCAACAGTGTAACTGTCTTCTGGATGGGCCTCTCCAGGTGAACAGGTTTGGAGATGCGCTTTCCCTTTTCCATCCAGGGTTGAGTCGCTGATAAGCAACCTTAGTCTTCTCACTCTTCCGTCCTTTCCAGGGTACACTTCGATAACCTTTGCCAACTTCCATTTGTTTCGTGGTGTAGCATCATCTTGCAGAAGAACGACGTCATTGACCTTTGCGTTTCTGCGGTCTTTGATCCACTTCTGTCTGTGTTGGAGATTTAGGAGGTATTCCTTCTTCCACCGTGCCCAGAAGTTGTTAGCTAAGAGCTGAACTCGGCGCCATCTCTTGCGGAGGTAAAGATCTTCCTTGACAAACTTTCCAGGAGGTGGAGAGAGGATCGTGGACTTCATGGTCAGGATGTGGTTTGGTGTTAGGGGCTCTGGACTGGATGCATCATTTAGATAATCAGTGGTCAGAGGCCTGCTATTCACAACCGCCATGACCTCGTATAGGAATGTTCGTAGAGAGGAGCAGTCAAGTTGTCTGGCTGACTGTTCTAGAATGGACGTCAAGACACTTCTGATGGTGCGAATTTGTCTTTCCCAGACGCCACCCATATGACTTGAAGCTGGGGTGTTCATGATGAACTCGCATCCCAGTTCTTTGAGTTCTTCTTGATCCATTTCTTTCAGTGCTTGAACAAACTCGCGCCTAGCACCGACGAAGTTTGTCCCTTGATCACATCTTATCTGGCGGACTGTTCCACGAATGGCGATGAATGAACGCAGAGCGTTAATGAAGGCATCTGTGGTCAAGTCATCGAGCATTTCAATGTGTACTGCTCTGGAACACATGCAGGTAAGTAACAGTCCATAACGTTTTAGCTCTTTTCTCCCTTCCTTGACGTAGAATGGTCGAAGCAATCCATCCCACAGTAAGTGAATGGAGGGTTGTTTCCATCCGCTCTTCAGGGAGGTCTGCCATCCTTTGTTGTTCTGTGCATCTTCTGAACTTCCTGCACGTTGTGCACTTGTAAATATGGGATGATACTGCCTTGCTGCATCCTAGGATCCATATGCCACTGGATCGGAGCGCATTCATAGTCATTCCTCGTCCTTGATGATGTACTCTCTCATGATAGTGCTTGACGAGTAATGCCGACACGTGACTGTCTCTTGGGAGGACCGCTGGATGCTTCACATGCGGATGTAGGGCAGCATGAGTCAAGCGACCTCCGACTCTGAGGACACCTTGGTCATCCAGGAATGGACCTAACTTGTGCAACTTGTTGGCCTTGTCTGTGATTCTTGTCTCCTTATGACGCTGAATGCACTGCATTTCTTGAGAGAGGGTTGCTTGTTGAACCATCTTGATTATGGTCAGCTCTGCATCCCTCCTTTCCTCTAAACTGGTGGCTTCACAGGACCTTGGCTTGAGGCCTTTGGTTTCCCTTGCCCAGCGCTTGAGTCTGGCGATAGCTTTCACCATTCTTGACCAGTCGGAGAACTTGTGTAGATGATCTAACAGCGACCTTACTTCCTTTGCCTGGGTGTCATGAACCTGGGCCTTCTTGAGCTCTGGGTCACTGCTTGCGATCTCTCCCACCTTGACTACTCCACTTGGTAGCTCTTTCTGCCAAAGAAGGTCTGGGCCTGTGAACCAGTTAGAAGCTACAAGTTGCTCTGCTGTGAGACCTCTTGATGCATGATCTGCTGGATTTTCTCCAGAAGCCACATACATCCATTGTGCAGACTCTGTGCTTTGTTTGATGCGTTCCACGCGATTTGCTACGTACACATGAAATCTTCTGGCTTCATTATTGATGTATCCAAGCACAACCTTTGAATCAGTCCAGAAGAATTCTCGCAGGCAATCTACTTCCAGTTCTTTCTTGAGCATGTCACTGGTGCGGACAGCCACCACTGCTGCTGACAGCTCGAGTCTTGGTATGGTTGTAACCTTAGTGGGGGCGACTCTTGACTTTCCCATGACTAAGGAGCAGTGGACTTCATTCGATGCACTGACTGCTCTGAGGTACGAGCACTCTCCATAGCCTGACACGCTGGCATCGGAGAAATGGTGGAGCTCATAGCGCTGAACCTCGAAGCTTGATGGAATGTAGCATCTCTTGATCTTAACACCAGCCAGGTTTTGCAGGTCTTGGAGCCAGAATTCCCACAGGGGTCGAAGGTCATCAGGTAAGGCGTCATCCCAACTGAGCTTGTCACGACACATCTGCTGCAGGATCTGCTTTCCAACCAGGATGAAGGGTGCCACAAATCCGAGTGGATCGTATACTGAAGCGACCGTGGACAAGACTCCTCTTCGGGTAAGTGGATTTTCTTTTATGACCACTCTGAACTGGAACTCGTCAGAAGCTACACACCACTGTACGCCGAGTGCTCTTTCCATGTGTAGTTCACCCAGTGCCATGTCCAGGTCTTTGGCAGCTTCAGCACATTCTTCTTTGGGAATGGCGGCTAGGACTTCCTTGCTGTTGGAGATGAACTTGTGTAGCCGGAGTTTGCCTGTCCTGCACAGTTCTCTTGCTTCCTTCACTAGCTGGATTGCTTGGCTTTTGGACGCTACACTTGACAAGCCATCATCAACGTAGAAGTTCCTATGAATGAACTTGATGGTGTCTTCACTGAAGTGTCCTTTTCCTTCGGCTGCGAGGTGCTTGAGTCCATAGTTAGCGCAGCCAGGTGATGAAGCTGCACCGAATAGGTGGACTTTCATCCGATAGATGGAAGGTTGGGCTTCAAGATCTCCATTCTCCCACCACAGGAATCTTAGGTAATCTTGGTCTTCTGCCTTCACATGGAACTGGTGGAACATGCGTTCTATGTCACACATGATCGCCACAGGACCACTTCGAAAACGACATAGGACTCCCACCAAGCTGTTTGTCAACTCTGGACCGGTCAGGAGATGGTCGTTCAAGGATGTCTCTTTAAACTTTGCGGAGCAATCAAAGGACGACGCGTATCTTCCCAGGCTTTTGTGGATGATACACCCCATGGTGTGGGATGTACCATGCTGGAGTCTTGCTGATGTCTTTTTCTGGGACTCTTTCTGCATCTCCGCGGGTTATGGTCTCATCCATGAAGGTCTTGTAGTCTTTGTGGTATTGTTTATTTCTTTTCAGCTTCCTTTCTAGGCATCTGAGACGGTGGATGGCACATACCTTGTTATCTGGTAAGTTGGGTCTTCCTTTCTTGAATGGCAGTGGCATTTCATAATGACCATCGTCCTTGAGCCTGATGCCCTTCTCCATCTTTGACAGGAATAGGAGATCCTCTTGAGACATGTGGCTGTCCTCTGAAGCTCTTTCAACGAAGTCAGATTCCAGCACCTTGATGACATCTGCAGGTAAGACTACTTCCTTGATCTGTGTTCTACAGACATAGTGCACTTCGCTTGTGAGGTTTGAAGAGGACTGGAGACCTGGCATCACTTGCTTCACGATGACTTGGTGACTTACTCCAATCGCGTCTCCATAGTCGAGACATGGGTTGCCATAGCCGACTATACTCCAGCCCAAGTCTGTTCTTTGTGCAAAGGGCTGGTTTTCTCCACCAGACACCACTTGTCTTGGGACGAGAGCTTGAGGACAGTTGTAGCCAATTAACAGGCCGACGTCACAGCTTTGCTGAGGAGCGATCTCATTTGCGAGGTGTTCAAGATGAGGCCATGCCTTGGCAGTCTCTGGTGTGGGAATATGATCTCTGTTTGCAGGGATGAATTCTCTTGAGTAGGTCACTGGCAGAGGGATTATCTTGTCTGAGTAGAATCCTCTCACTTGTAGACCAGTTAGTTTCCGGCAGGACACGACTATGTTTCTTGAAGCCATTGTGGAGAGCTTTAGCTGAACTGGTTCGTTCTTCGTGTGGAGAGGCTTTGCCGTTTCTTCAAGGATAAAGGTTGTGTCACTTTGTGTATCGAGGAGTGCATACATAAGAACTTCACGATCTGGCTCACTTGTGGCTGACACCCACACTGGAATGATTGTGGACGTATGAGTGTCTTTGACATTCTGGATGACTCTATGCGATGTTGCCTCACTTGATGTTCTTGCTGGGTTATTTTGTGGGCGTTCCATCTTCCTTTCCTTTGACCTGTCACTGTCCCTCGCTCCATCAGGCCTGGTTGACATCCTTTCTTCCTTGGTGCGATTATCGTGGAGGCAAGTCGGATGTCCTTTCTCACACGTATCACAGATCTTTCTGTTTTCACAGTCCTTTGAGCGATGGCCAGACTTAAGACAGCCGAAGCACAATTTTGTCTGTTGAACAAACTTGACTCGCTCCAAGATTGTCTCATTCATAAATGTATGACACTTGTGTAGACTGTGACCTGCCTTCTCACAGAAGACACAGCTTGTAGAGACAGCGTTCTCATCTGAGTTGGTTGCCAGTACCTTTGCTCCAGGACCTCTGCTCGTTGACACCTTGATCTTCTCGCTTTCGCTTGGTTTTAGAGCGTGGAGAGATGTTATTGGGTTGCAAGCGATTTTGGCTTCACGTGTGAGAAACTTGACGAACTGGCTGAAGCTTGGGAACGTGTGACTTTGTTCTTCCACTTCTACGACCTTCCTATTCCATCTTGAGGTCAGCCAGTCTGGAAGTTTAACAAGGATTTTCTGGTTTTCGTTGCAGTCGTTGAGTACCTCAAGACCTCTTATCTGAGACATGGCAGCCTCACAGCTGCGAAGGAAGTCAGCGAGTTCTTGAAGTTCCACACTGCCTTTGGAGCTTATCTTAGGCCATGCATCGAGCTTGTCTCTGAAGGCCTTAGCGATGAGAAATGGATTGCCATATCGCTCTTCTAGGATAGCCCATGCTGCATGATAGGCTGACCCTGTGCCTAGCAGGAAGTAGCTCTCTATGGCCTTCTTGGCAGGTCCACCTATGTACTTTCGCAGATAGTATATCTTTTCTTCAACTGGTATGTTTTTCCTGTCAATGAGTGTCTGAAAGGAAATCTTCCAGTCGTTGAATCTGAGTGGGTCGCCATTGAACGTTGCTGGTTCAGGCACAGGAAGACGACTCGCACTAATGGACTCTGCGAACGCTCTAACAAGAGCTGCCGTGCTGTCTTCTTGCTTTGGATGTGTCGCAGCTTGTGGTGGAGAGTGGTGCTGCAACGGGCTGCTTTCATGCTTGACTTTCTCTTTCTCCTTCAGAGAGACACGTTGATGGAGCAGCTCGTTTATTTCTTCATCTGAGCATCCACTCTGATCATATACTTGCTGTCGCGCCTTGGCAGCCTTTAGCTTCTTAACCGTCTCCAGCCGCTCTACTTGTCTGCGCTTGGCTTCTAGCGCTCTTTGTCTCTCCGCATTTTCGGCCTCTTGTTTGGCTCGTAAATGGGCAGCTTGGCTTCGAGTCTTTGAAGTTCTTCAATATGACATTCTTGCTCTAGCAGTACTTCTAAAGTGGCTTCATTGGCAGCAACTTCAGCAGCAGCTTCTTGTCTGTGGCTTGAACGTCTGGATGTGGCGTTTGAGTTGCTTCGAGAATGAGTGGAGGACTTGGCGCGGTGAGAATTGACGCTTAATTTGTCTGAGGCTGCAGACTTGAATACAGATGCTGTCTTTTTCCAGTCTTGCTCTTCATCCCCTTGACCTTCACCCTCTCTTGTGTCTAGACGACCTCTTGCAGTCTCGATGATCATCCTTGTTACTGCTTCACAGGTGTCTATTCTGCGACGTGTGTCATGGTCGGGAATGTCAATGCGCCTTAAGTCTTCATAAACAAGGTTCAGATGTTTTGAGGCGTCGTCTACCTTTGCGATGTGTTCATGCAGCAGGCTGTTTGAGCAATGTCCACGCAGCGCTTGTTGGGCGTCTTTAGTGATAGCCTTCCACTTCTCATAGCTCACACTGAAACGGTGTGCAAATCTTCTTACTTGCTCATCGTGCAGTTCTTGGCCCCTTTCCGTTAACTTGCGGACTCTTGGGGTACTTTGTGGCTCTTGTGAGGAAGCGTGGTTATCAGCTCCTGTGCCTTCGGTCGCTCGTGGTTGCATGTCTGTGCAGTGCTGCTGCGCATCTTCATCTACACCCTCTCTGACACTCTCGGAGGAAGACTCTGGCAGACCCTCTCTGACACTCTCAAGCTCTGACATTTTACTTAATTTACTTTAGTTTGGTTTAAATCTAATCTTTACTTTAGCTGAGTAATTACCTAATTTACAGTAGTATAAGTTAGGTCTAATGTAGCCTAAGCTTAATTGCAGCTAATAACACTATTTTGACCTATTTGTTATAGCTTTGTTTAAAAACTATTTAAACTTAAGTACACTCCCCACAAATGACAAACAAAAATATTAACTCTTAGATAAACTTGTATACTCATTAAGTGATATCATTCACCTTTAAATGCACTATATTACTAGTTCTGCTTTACTCTTAGTACAACTAGTTCTTAAGAAATATTTACAGCATACCCATAAGTAAACACAATATTAATATCAAACGAACTTCAATACACTTCAGTTAGAAGGGTAAGTAAACAACATTAACTTGTTATGTGAAATGCAATAAATGTATCAAAGTCTCTGTGTCTTGCAGTGATGTGTAGATTGCCGTAGCTGCTAGCAGATATACGCGCTGATGTCACTTTTCATCCACGCATCACAGCTCTCTGGCACCGTCTTTCTCGCCTACTCACGCGGAGCAGTCGAGTTCTCACTGTAGCTCCCTCCAGTAATAGACGCGAGACTCGAGGTCTTGATTTATAAAACGGGGCTTTATTCCAAAAGTGGTGGTTCAACCCGTGAGAACTGGGGTTGTGAAAATAATAAAGAGAAAATAAGAAAAACAATAAATAGATGCATGTACAGTATGTCATAGTTCCACTACAGCTATACAATCGGTAGCTAGCTAGCATATGGGCTAAACACATTCGTACGTAGGTAGGTAACCATAGAAACGAATGACAAATCAAACACATACTTATACAATCGGTAGCTAGCTAGCATATGGGCTAAACACATACCTCGTAGGCTGCTTACTATTTAAGAGGGGCTAAGTAAATCTTGTTGCCGTAGCTTAGTCTTCGTCCTTATCTGCTTCTTGATTAGCAGTCAAACTCATCGGATAATTAAACTTTATAGGTCAGTAAAATCAACGACACTCTTCTTTCATGCCTTTTTGCGCCTTTTTTAAAGGGTGTTCTGTCTAACTAATTACGTGCGGAACACTGCAGCGGCAGAGATTAGTTCCGCCATCTAGGGCTACTATATTATAGGCACTAGGAACCAAAGATTTGCAACATGCCTACTAGAAACGTAACTGACAATGTGAGGCAGTTACAGAATCTATATTAGAATATAATAGAGGTGCATCGGATCATTTTTCGGATCAGCAAAAAAAATTATAACGGGGACCAAAGGCGCGTTTCTCTATGATGGTTCAATTTACCTATTAATCCGCGGATCATATGCGTGCCGAACCGTGGGGGTTGATCCGTACGGATCACGGATCAACTGCGATCCGTTACACTACTAGAATATAACAGGAACAGGTAGGCCTACATACCCATTTACAGTAGCATATAATTTATTTTCTAGGTTGAAATCGCGGGCAGAGACCCATCCCCTATATCAGCCAATCGCTGTGGGCATTCTGAGTAAGCTCGTTCATGAGAAACAACATCATCCATAGCAACGACGTCAACCCCGCCCTCACTCTTAGCTTGAAAATTCTAGGAATTCCTTAGTATGAGTTTGTCTTTGCAGCTTTGTGAATAGGTTTTAAGGTGGGACTCTAACTAAAAGGTTTTAGTGCGATTTAGAAGTACTCCTAGTGGTAAGATAAAATGATTTGTGAATACGGGCCCAGTTCAGTAATAAGCATCATTATTAGCGGCTGCATACCATACCTGTAACACTGGGAAGGAAAAGGTTTGTAAATTGTATTTATTTATTTTTAATGAGGAGTAAGCATGGATACATGTACAAAAAGTGTTGTAGGCAGTGGTGATGGCAAGATAGCTGGGTGTAGATGTACAGAATTCAGTGGTAGTGGAGTCTGAAAAGGTGGGTTTTGAAGATCGCAAGTGATTCCTCGGAGAAGAGGCGAGACCGCGAGGAGCGGCTGCCAGGCGCCCGGAGGGATGGGACAGTCAGTTTGCCAGAGGAGGTGGAGCGGAGGGGTCTGGCTGGGGTGTAGGGAGTTATGAGTGACTGGAGGTATGGGGAGCAGTTCCTCTAACCGCTTGAAAAGCAAGCACCAGGGATTTGAATCTGATGCGTGCTGCGATGGGGAGCGGTGCAGAGAGGAGAGTACTGCTACACAACCTCCTCGGGGTGTTTTACAATTAATGACAACCTTCTTCTTCCCAGTGTTACAGGTATGGTACGCAGCTGTCTACAACGATGTCTATCGCTGTATTACTGCACTGATCTCTGGCATGAGCTATGATTGTTCTTACCATGTATAAATGCACATCTTGTAAGTCGCTCTGGATAAGAGTGTCTGCTAAATGCTGACTGCTAAATGAGTAACACCTAGGTTCTTTACTTCAGTTTTGATGTTCACAAACAGTGACTCTAGGTCTTTAGATAGTTTTTCTCTCTGGGCCTTCACTCCAATGACTATGACTTCTGTTTTTTCTTGGTTTAGTTGTAGAAAATTCTGTGCCATCCATAGTTTCTCAGTCATACATTCATCTAGAGCATTGATTGAGCTTACATCCTTGGCTGATACAGCGATATAAAGGTGTGTATCATCAGCATAACTGTGGAAATCAATACCATGTTTTCTGATGATTCAGCCAAGAGGGATCATGTATAAAGAGAGGAGCAAAGGGCCCAGAACTGAGCCTTGTGGTACTCCACATGTAATGTCTGCTTTCTCTGAGGCATAGTCTCCTAAGGCAACACAAAATGTTCTACCCATCAGATAAGTCTGAAACCGTTGTAGTACCATACCAGAAAGGCCAAAGCAATTTTCAAGACGATGTAAAATAATTGTATAGTCCACAGTATCAAATGCTGCACTTAGGTCTAATAAGACAAGGACAGAGACATTATTACAGTCTATACTGAGTCTCAGGTCATTTACCACCTAACTAAAGCAGTCTCTGTGCTGTGGTTTGCACGAAACCTGACTGAAATTTTTCAAGAATAACATTACTGTCATTTAGTTGTTTAAAAAACACTTTTTCAAGAATTTTACTTAGGAAAGGAAGGTTTGAAATAGGTCTAAAGTTGCTGAGAACTGAGGAATCAAAGTTATTTTTCTTTAAGAGAGGGCAGTCTCTTTAATGCAGTTGGGAAGTTTCTAGTTTGTAAAGTTTACAGTGGCTAGCACATCATCTGACAGACAGTTAACAAGTTTTTTTTTAAACCTGGTGGTAATAGGATCAAGAGAGCATGTAGAGGGTTTTAATCGCAGTACAACCTTACTATGTATAGGCTAATAATAATAATAATAACCCTTCATTCATATAGCACTTTTAATCGCAAAGTGGTGAAAAAACTGGAAACAAAGCAAAACTAAAATATAATTTTTAAAACTGTATGTGTATGTATGTGTGTGTGTGCGCATATGTACGCCAAACTCAGCCATAAAATTTAATGAATAAGTATGTTTTGAGTCTGGATTTAAAAACATTAATGGAATCAGCCTCCCTAATAGAAATGGGAGGCTATTCCATAGAAAAGAGCTCTAAAATAAAAAGCCCTACCTCCAACCGTTTTTTCGCCACGGGCAGGGAACTAATAACCCCGCATCCTGCGACCGGAGGGCACGCGCCGGGAATATATGGCCGCGCATCGGACAAATACCCCGGCGGTATTGTCCTCATTAAGTTTTAAAAGGTTTTTGCTCATCCATTGTTCTACGGCAGACAGACAGGCAGTCAAGGAGCACAAAGCAACTGAGTCATTTGGCTCCATTGCGATGTATAATTGTGTGTCGTCAGCGTAACTGTGAAAATCGGCGTTATGATCTCTAATTATGTGACGAACGGTAACATGTACAATGAAAAAAGCAGAGGACAGCTTCCTTGTGCAACCCCAAAAGCCATGTTGTATATCTCTGATGTGTGAGCTCCGAGACTAACATAACATTTTCTTTGTGTGAGATACGATCGAAACCAATTTAGAGCACAATCGGATAAACCAACCCAGTTTTCCAGTCGATTCAGTAGTATACCGTGATCAAGAGTATCAAAGGCAGCGCTCAAGTCCAGCAGAACAAGAACCGAGACCCTTCCGGCGTCAGCACTAAGTCTGAGATCATTGATTATTTTGACCAGTGCCATCTCTGTACTGTGGAATAGGAATTTTCATTTAGAAAGTAATTTAATTGGTTAAAGACTACTTTTTCGAGAACCTTACTTATAAACGGTAAATTGGAAATGGGTCTATAATTGCTTAGGACATTTGGATCAAGGTTTGTTTTTTTCAAAAGCGGTTTCACGACTGCGGTTTTGAAAGCATTTGGAAAAGTTCCGGTCTCAAGAGATGTATTGATTATTTTCAAAAATGTTTTCAGTGAGACAGTTAAACGTTTTTTAAAGATATTTTGTAGGGACAGGGATTACAAGTTGATGACTTACTCTGTGTCATGATTTTATTAAGATCAGCTTCAGTGATACTATTAAAATGCTTCAAGGTTGCTTTATTGTCAGAAGATAGCTCGTGTGCATCATTAATATGTCTGACAATACCTGCCCGAATGGTTGTTATTTTCTTAATTAAAATACTGAGCAAATTCATCGCATTTTTTGGCAGACGCCATACCGTGAGGATCCGAAATTGGTACAGGGTTTAAAAGATGGTCAATTGTTGAAAATAATACCCTGGAATTGCCATTGTTCTCTGCAATGATCCTTGAGGAATAGGCTTTTCTCTCGGAGCGAATGACATTATTATATGCAATAATATGCTCCTTAAAAATGCTGCGGTGTATCTCCAGTTTAGATTTCCTCCAAGTTCGTTCAGCTGCTCTGCATACCCTTTTTTGGGCATGGATAGTAGGGGAGAGCGGGGTAAGTTGTCACACTGTTCATACCTCCAACCACAGGGGCACTATCTCAAAAATCTAATAGCTACTTTGTTGCAACTAGGGTCAGATTCAAATTCCTTTTCACAGGTGGTCAAAGATCACTTTAATTACATGTGAGCACAAGTTTCGTGTTTGTCTCCTTCAAAAGTAAGTAAATGGCAACTTACATTTTATGTAATAAAACTGTGTTAGGTATAAATGTTCAAAATGATATTTGTGTACCGAATAAAGGAGACAATAAGGTGTTTCTTGATATGTTAGCTGCAGTCCTATGTTGAACTAGCCTTGAGATTTAGCAAACATTAGCCCACATGCCCATTTGGGGCAAGTTTTCTCAATGGCTTTGAGGCAAGTTGTCACATGAGGCTAATTGAAATGTGTTTTTGAAGGAAAGAAGCATTGAGGAAGGAAGAAAGGAACGAACGAACGAAGGAACAAAAGAAAGTGAGATGATGGTGAGAAATTATAAAAGAAAGACAGAGAATGGCAGCACACCTCCTGACATAATGTTGAAGGCAGTCAGGCAGGTGAAGCTGGAGAACAAATCAATCAGAAGCACAGCAAACCATTTTAATATAAATTACCGTACTCTGACTCGGTATTGTGAAAAGGTTACCAGCGAAGAAATTGTCAGTCAGGCAGCCATGCCAACAACAGTGGTTGGCTATAGAAAGCCATGGCAGGTATTTCCACCTGATCTGGAGATGCAGCTTGTTCATTATATCGCTAGGTCAGCTGACATTTATTTAGGTCTGTTGCCAAGTGAGATCAAAAGACTTGCCTACCAGTTTGCTGTGGCACACAAGCTGAAGTTCACACTAATGTGGGCAGAAACAGAAAAGGCCAGCTCGGAGTGGTTTACAGTCTTCTTAAAACGGCACCCAATGCTGTCGCTAAGACAGCCTGAGGCAACTAGCCTTGCCAGAGCTAGTAGCTTCAACTGAGAAAATGGCAATGCCTTCTTCGACAATTTAGCAATTGTGCTAGACAGACATCAATTTGGACAAAGTAGTGGCTAGACGCAGATTCAAGTAGGGTCGCTGACCTCCGCTGAAAGGGGGACGCTTGTCACACTGGCCTGTGCTGTGTCAGCCACAGGAAATAGTATACCTCCATATTTCATATTTCCCCATGTCAACTTCCGCGACCATTTTTTAAACAATGGACCACTTGGCAGCAAGGGAGCGGCAAATCCCTCGGGGTGGATGAAAGATGTGCACTTTTTTGACTTCCTGAAACATTTCATTGAGCATACAAAATGCTCAAAGGAGAAACCATGTTTACTCCTTTTGGACAACCACGAATCTCATATGTCCATTGATGGACTCAATTGTGCCAAAGAAAACGGCTGAATTATGGTGTCATTCCCACCCCACTGCTCTCATTGGCTTCAACCCTTAGACAGGTCTGTCTACGGGCCGCTAAAAAGGCACATCAACACAGCGTGTGATGCATGGATGAGGAACAATCCTGGGAGAACAATGTCAATTTATGACATTCCTGGGATTGTGGCAATCGCTTATCCTGTGGCGGCAACCCCCTTGAACATTCAGGCTGGCTTTAGGGCAGCTGGGGTACAGCCTTACAACAGGGATGTATTTTTGGAAACTGAGTTTGCGCCATCCTATGTTACGGATCGCCCTGCCCCGCCAGGCCCCAGTACCAACCCTGCCCTGCCAGGCACAAGCACAGACGCAGCCCCGTTCAGTTCCCATGTCAGCTCACCCTTACCCAGCAATGCCAGTGCTGGCAGCAGACTACCAACTCCAGAGGACCTCCGACCATTTCCAAAAGCTGGTCCCCGAAAACAAACTAATAAAGGAAGAAAGCGGCGCAAAACCGCAATTCTAACAGACACACCCGTAAAGCAAGCACTACAAATGGAAAAATCACAATCTAAAAACAGGCTGTTTCTGGAGGAAGGGAAGCAAAGTGCAAAATCTGGATCTGCCGAGAACAAAAAGGCAACAGTAAAAAGAAAAATAGACGAGTCATCATCAGATGAAGAGGAGTGCTTCTGCCTAGTCTGCATGGAGCCATTTTTTAACAGCTGCCCAAAAGAGACTTGGGTGCAGTGTGTGAGATGCAAAAAGTGGGCCCATGATGCTTGCACCCCAGGCCAGGCAATTTATTTGTGCCAGAACTGTGAAGATGAGTCTGATTAGAAGTGTTTCGTTGTGCATTACATGTCTGTTTTGTTAAGACTAAGCATTTTGTTCTTTAATGAATGAGTTCTGTAATGAAATGTACTTGGTTTTGAATTTGAAAGTTAAAAAAATTATATTCACAATTATTTAGTTGTATACTTATTTGTTGATAATCCAATGTGACAACTTACCCCACATACTATGACATAGTGTGACAACTTACCCCATCAGGGTGCACACCCTCTATTTAACTGTCTACAACTCCATACTGAAATAAGATATGAATATGTAATGAATACAAAATATGTGCCCAAGACTTCCACCTTTCATTTGGTATGACATTTATACCATTGCGATGTATTGCGCCCAGTACAGGTAAGACAGAGTGAAAAGTGTGACAACATACCCCGCTCTCCCCTACTATTTATCCAAGGTGAAGTTTTACTACATAACTTCTTTAACGTGTTGAATTAATCCTAGGTTGTCTAAGATATCCAGGAAGTCCATGGCCTTCAAGTCCACACTACGGGTGATGTGAATATCCATGTCACCAGTAATGATTATTCTGTCATAACTCATGATAACAGTAGATAATAGCTCAGAGATTTCAGAAAGGAATTCTGAGGATTGTTTTGGTGGTCTGTAAACTGTTAAGATAAGTATGTTTGACTCTGCTTTTAAGACGATGGCAAGATATTCGAAGGAAAGAAATTACATTTACATTACATTTTAAGCATTTAGCAGACGCTCTTATCCAGAGCGACTTACAAGATGTGCATTAATACAAGGTAAGAACAATCAAAGTTAGCGTACAAGATCAGTACAGGAAAAAGCAAAAGACATCATTGCAGGCGTCTGCGTATCATACCTGTAACATTGGGAAAGAAAAGGTTCGTGGTTTTTACAAAATTTTTTTTTTTTTTTTTTGGGGTTTTTTCACAAGTAGGCAGTGGTGACGACAGATTGGCTAGAAGGACAGTGTTCAGTGGTAGTGGAGTCTGAAGAGGTCGGTTTTGAGTCTCTTGCGGAAGATTGAAGCGATTCGCAGTCCTGACCGATTGCGGGAGGTCGTTCCACCAACGAGGGACCAGGACAGAGAAGAGGCGAGACCGCGACGAGCGGCTGCCAGGCGTCCGGAGGGATGGGGCAGTCAGTCTGCCAGCGGAGGCGGAGCGGAGGGGTCTGGACGGGGTGTAGGGCGTGATGAGTGACTGGAGGTATGGGGAGCAGTAACTCTGGCCGCTTGAAAAGCAAGCACCAGTGACTTGAATCTGATGCGTGCTGCGATGGGGAGCCAATGCAGAGAGGAGAGTAGAGGGGTGACGTGGGTGAACTTCGGCTGGTTGAACACCAGGCGAGCAGCAGCGTTCTGGACTAGTTGCAGTGGCTTGATGGCACAGGCCGGAAGGCCTGCCAGCAAGGAATTGCAGTAGTCCAGACGTGAGATCACCAGGGCCTGGACCAGGAGTTGAGTGGCCTCTTGGGTGAGGAACGGTCTGATCCTCCGGATGTTGTGGAGGAGAAACGGCAGGTCCGAGCGATCGCTGCAATATGGCTCGAGAAGCACAGCTGGTTGTCCAGGGTTACCCCAAGACTCTGGCAGACTGGGATGGAGACACTATGGAGCCTTCCACG
Organism: Aldrovandia affinis; assembly: GCA_029706075.1. NCBI lineage: Eukaryota > Metazoa > Chordata > Actinopteri > Notacanthiformes > Halosauridae > Aldrovandia > Aldrovandia affinis. Next base: position 34,440 of record JAINUG010000874.1, read on the forward strand.
GTGATTGACGCATCAATCATCGGGAGCCCTTCGCAGGAAGGAGAGCAGCTCTGTCTTCCCCAGGTTCAGCTTCAGGTGGTGGGTGGACATCCATGCGGAGATGTCAGCCAGGCATGCAGAGATCCGTGCCGGGACCTGGGTATCAGATGGAGGGAAGGAGAGAAACAGTTGAGTGTCATCAGCATAACAGTGATAGGAAAAACCATGAGCAGAAATAACAGAGCCAAGTGACTTGGTGTACAGAGAAAATAGGACAGGGCCTAGCACCGATCCCTGCGGGACACCGGTAGAGAGGGTGCGGGAGAGGAGAGGGATCCTCTCCAGGCCACCTGGTAGGACCGGTCAGCCAGGTAGGACTCAAACCATGTCAGCACAGATCCAGAGATTCCCATGTCGACGAGAGATGAAAGCAGGATCCGGTGGTCCACGGTGTCGAACACCGCCGACAGGTCGAGGAGGAGGAGGACAGAGGTAAGGGATCGGGACTTAGCGACGTGAAGAGCTTCAGTGACCGCAAGGAGAGCAGTCTCTGTGGAGTGGCCTGCTCTGAACCCAGATTGGTTGGGATCAAGCAGGTCGTTCTGTAAGAGATGAGCAGACAGTTGATTATAGACAGCCCGCTCTAACGTTTTGGAGAGGAAAGGGAGGAGAGAGACAGGTCGGTAGTTAGAGATGACAGCAGGATTCAGAGAGGGTTTTTGAGGAGGGGGACAACCTGAGCACATTTGAAGGAGGAGGGGACAGAGCCAGATGAAAGAGAGGAGTTAATGACATTAGAGACAAGGGGAGGATGTCCAAAGCAATGGACTGGAAGAGGGGGAAGGAATGGGATCAAGAGGGCAGGTGGTGGGACGGTGGGAAAGAACGAGTTGAAGGACGTCCGAGTCAGGGAGGGGTGAGAAGGAGGACAGAGAGGTGGGAGGTTTAGGTAGCGGGATGGGAGAGGGAGACGACGAGGGGGAAGGAGTTGCGAATGACCTCAACCTTCTCGTGAAAGAAGGATGAGAAGTCATCGGCGGTTATAGAGGAGGGGGTGGGGGAGGAGGAGGGGTGAGGGAGAGGAAAACGTAGCATAGAGTTTGCGTGGGTTGGAAACAGAAGATTGAATCTTAGAAAGGAAAAATGCAGACTTAGCAGAGGAGAGGTTAGCGGAGAAGGAAGCCAGGAGTGTGTGGAAGTCTGACAGAGCTACAGGGGATTTGGATTTTCTCCATTTCCTTTCTGCCGCACGCAGCTTCAGTCGGTTAGCCCGGATGGGATCGGTTAGCCAGGGGGCGGGGGGCAGAGACGAACGGGTTTAGCTGATAGAGGACAGAGTAAGTCAAAGGAGGAGGAGAGAGAGGAGAGTAGGGTGGATGATGCTACTTCAGCAGGTAGCTGAGAGAAGGCATCAGTAGGGGAAAGGAAGATAGGACAGTAGCTGACAGGGCAGCGGGTGAGAGAGAGCGGAGGTTGCGACGGACAAGGACAGTGGGAGTAGGTGAAGATGGTTTAGGGACAGAGGGGAGGGGGAGGGAGAAAGACAGAAAGGAATGGTCAGACACATGTAGAGGCGATACCGTAATGTTAGGTGAGGCGCAGTTCCTGGTGAAGACCAGGTCCAGTTGGTTACCAGCCTTGTGGGTGGATGGGGATTCAGCCATGGTGAAGTCAAAGGACTGAAGCAGGGGAGGAATGCAGAGGCCTGGGAGAACTCTAGCTGCAGGTTGAAGTAAGGAGTAAGACGGGAGTGCCGTCCTCAGGGAAGGCACTGAGTAGGGCATCCATCTCGTCTAGGAAACTCCCCAGTGGACCTGGAGGGCGATAAAGAACAATGATGTGCAGTTTGCATGGAACAGTGACAGTGACAGCATGAAATTCAAAGGAGGAGGGTGAGAAGTGAGGAAGAGGAACAATACCAAATCTCCACAGGGGGAGATGAGTATACCTGTCCCTCCACCTCTACCTGAGGGTCGTGGAGTGTGGGAGAAGGTGTAGGCGGCAGAGAGAGCAGCAGGGGTGGCCGTGTTCTGGGGAGTGATCCACATCTCCGTGAGCGCCAGGAACTGCAGGGAGAGTAGGGAGGCCTGGGCCGAGATGAAATCGGCCTTCCGGACAGCGGACTGGCAGTTCCATAGTCCGCCTGCTACCACCACATCAACACCGGGAGATCTAGGAGGGTGGATGAGGTTGGACAGATTACGGGTGTGGGTAGAATCTCTCCATCTAGGCAATCTAGAAGAGGAGACATGGACTGGAATAGGGAGGAAGCATGTAGTGTTAGATGCAGAGGTAGTACAATAGGGAGATACAAAACTATGATACTCACCGTGCGGCGAGCACTCCCTAGCTGGCCCCCCTCGGTGGACTCCTTTGTCTTTGTCCGCCGAGTCTTCGTTCGGTGAGGCTAGGAAGGTGAGGCTGCCGCGAAAAGCTGCCGGTATCCACAGCTATGGCTGCTAATATAGCCGAGTGATGCTAGGCACTAAGTGGCGAGTGCCACCTGCTAACAAAGCACAGTAATTAACAACTTAGCTTTCTTCCGCGATTAAAGAAACGCTCCACTACAAACACGGTCTGATACAATAAAACTGATTCAAAACAGCTGAGTCGCAATCAGCTTTGAAATCAAACTATTATCTATATATAATCTAGTAACTGCTGGACATCAGCGACACAAAAGCCAGCTAGTTACAAAAGCAAAGTAGCAAAGTAGCAATTAAGTGCTAATTCTACCCGATGGGACAGGATAAGACCGCAGAAACTAAACAAACTAAATCTAGCACCGGAAAACTATACTTACTGATACGCGACAGGACAGTACTAGCCAAGATACTAATGCACACTACCTGAGTTCTAGTTGAGCACGCTTAAATCCTACCTGCTAACAAAGCACAGTAATTAACAACTTAGCTTTCTTCCGCGATTAAAGAAACGGCTCCACTACAAACACGGTCTGATAAAATAAAACCGATTCAAAACAGCTGAGTCGCAATCAGCTTTGAAATCAAACTATTATCTATATATAATCTAGTAACTGCTGGACATCAGCGACACAAAAGCCAGCTAGTTACAATGCACCTAAATCAATCTGGGTGCAGCAAAATTGGTCTGAATATATATATATATGTATCTGGTAATTGTGAATCATCATACTAATGATGGTACATACTGTTATTCAACATCTATTTTTACTTACAATGTAATTCCAGAAAACTCTACTTACCTTGTGCTTTGTCCAGATGATTCATAGATACACAGTCCACTCATACTATACCTGACCTTGAGGTACAATAATCTATTGAATTGAATGGTTGTAATGTTTGATTATTATGTTATTATGACAGAGAGAAGGGCATTGGGCGTGGAGGGTTCTGGAGTGGCAGACATGGAGACTGGGCGTGTATCCTCCCATCACAGTGAGTTCTTTGTTTCTGTCGATCAAACTATTTTTTTACATTTCATATAACCCCTTGTATACAATTCCCACAGAACGGGAAATACAATAACTAATACTTATATTTGCAAATACTGTATTTGGTATTTACTGTATTCTTCTTTGAGCATCCTGTAAATATGAACACATAAAATGTAAGTATTACAGATATGTGTTATTTTATGGGTTGTACTGGAAAAGATACATAATGTCTCAATGATAGTTGAGTAAAACAGTTTTTTCCTGTTACCTGAAGAGATTCAATTGTGTTTGTATTGTTGCTTAGGGTTTGGCGTTTTATCATCAGAAAGGTAAAGGGATTTGCTCTTAAAGTAAACGTTTGTCGCCGTTACCCTGCGTTCTAACAGCGGGCGATACTAGGCGATGAAATCGGCCAGTGGGCGTTCACCCAGTGTGTTGTCATGCTTGAATGGCCTCCTCAAAGTGCTTCCGACATGCTTACGAAATTTTTGCATGGTAAACAAATAGTTCATCATAGATTTTGAGAATCTTTATTATAAAGATTAGTTGGCTAGCAGTATTGTTTCCTTCAATCATGAACCACAAACTCTTTACAATTGCGGCCATTTACTTGCGCTGGAAACGCAGGAGGTCCCGTGTGTGGGTCCACAGAATTTTGTGTCGGAACTAGGAACCAAATTTCGGTGTTGTGTTGGTTCCGCGTGGAAGGTAAAAACAGCAACACATGAATTTGATTGGCTCTTACCGGGCGATATCGCCCGAAAGTTCAGGATTTTCAACTTTTCTGTGTCGCCGCCACGCCCACAAATCACCGAATCGCCTGCAGTCGCCGGTAGTTGCCCGCTCTCATAGGCAATTCATGCATTTCGGGCAACTAGTTGCCGAATCGCCCGCTGTTAGAACGCAGGGTTAGGGGACTTTCCATTTTTTCCCCGTCTAGCTTCGGAAAGCTTGTTAAAAAGTTACCGATTTGTATTACACCCAGCAGACGCAAGGTTTTTTGTGGTTTTTCGCCCTCTCAGGAGCAAATCCAAGAGTAGGGAAGTATACTATAGCTAACTAGCTTTTGTTGGCTTAAATTTAAATGTAATTGTTGTATTTCAAGCGTAGAACATATAGCCATTTCGGTTGGCTGCTACCAGCGCTCTTGCTACAGAAACCGGACCGAAAGTTTTTTAATTCGCTTTAAGTGTTGTTTCCATTTAGACATTTCTGCACCTGAGTGTTCGGAACCGAGGTGTATAGTATTTTTTTATCGACTTGGTGTCTCTGTTTAGGCAGTAATTCGTTCAGTGCAGGGAGAGCAGTAGATATATTTAGGGGTGAAAATGTGGCCACCGGCAGTGCAGTGTGAGTGTTGTAGAATGATTGCATTTCTGGAAGAAGACTTCCAGGAGGGTTTCATCTGCGACAGATGCCAGCTTGTGAAGCATCTCGAGAGCAAGATCCTTGATCTCGAAGCCCAACTTGCTGGTCTCGACTGCCCTGCAGAATTTGTAGAGTTCCAGGAACTAATTAGTACGCCCTTTAGAGAGTTAGCCTGCACGCCGAAGCAGGGTAGGGGGGAGACTCTAGAGCAGGTAGGGAGAGAGAGTTGGAATCTCGCATGGTATGTTGCCTGCCTGGTGCTCAGGTTGGAGATCTCCTGGAACACGCGGACAAGCTCCTGGCCAGAGCAGGGGTGGATCCAGTGGTCATGGTCCATGTTGGAACCAATGACATAGGTTTGAGGTTCTGCAGGACAAATTTATAGAATTAGGAACAAAGTTAAGGGGCAGAACCTCCATGGTGGTCTTCTCTGGAATTCTGCCAGTACCACGTGCTAGCAAAGGCAAGCAGAATTTTATATGGAGATTTAACACGTGGCTACAAACCTGGTGCAGGAATGAGGGGTACAGGTTTATGGGGCACTGGGACTCCTTTGGAACAGGGGTGACCTGTACAAGCGGGACGGGTTACACCTGAACCGGAGGGGTACAGATGCATTGGGCCAGCATATGCTTAGGGTAGCGGAGGAATATTTAAACTAGGGACTGGGGGGGCAGGGAGGGAAATTAGTAGTAGTAGTATTATGGATAGGGAGGTACAGACTGTCCAGATGGAAGATACCAGAGCGGAGTATAATAAATCTGAGGATATCATTAATAAAGATCATAATGTGAATAGAGGTGGTTCGGCACACTCAGGTGTGGAGGGGAAGGACAACATAAGTGTGAGTAAGGCTATGAAGCTCATGTGTTTAAATGCGAGAAGCATAAAAAATTAATTTTTGGAACTGGACGCTGTCATGTTGAATGGGGGTTATGACATTGTTGGGATTACTGAGACATGGCTTGGCGCAGCGGATGGGGAGGAATATAATGTAGAGGGGTACAAATTGTTTAGGAAGGATAGAACTAATAAAAGAGGAGGGGGAGTGGCCCTATATGTGAAAGACAATCTTAATGTGCAGGAAATTCCAGGTATAAACTCATTAGTTTCTTGTGAGGACATCTGGATTAGATTATTGGGAGATCGTGAGAAGGGCCTTAATATAGGAGTATGCTATAGACCTCCAGCTTCAGACCTAGCCAGTAACATAAATAGTACGCTCTTTGGTAACATAAAACAAATCTGTGCTGAAGGAGAGACGATAATAATGGGCGACTTCAATTACCCCTCTATTAATTGGGAGATAGTGACAGTTCAGGGCAAATGTGAAGAGGAGTTTTTAGATATGGTCAATGACTGCTTTTTGGTACAGTCTGTTACTCAGCCTACGAGAGGGAAATCAATACTGGATCTGGTTTTGTGTAACAATCCTGATAGAATTTGCAGCACAGATTTAGGAGAACCAATAGGGGCAAGTGACCACAGTGCAGTTATTTTTGATATTTTTGGCAAGTTAAGACAGCCTCCTCTAACTCTCGAATTTTTTATTTTAGACGAGCTGACTTTAATAAAATGAGAGAGAATTTAAGTAATATAGATTGGGTAAAACTTCTAGATTGCAGAACTGTGAATGAAAAATGGACTATATTTAAAAGGGTTATTGTAGATGTACAGTGTAAATTCATCCCCAAAGTAAGGAAAAATAGGATGAAAAAACAGTCTCCGCAGTGGATGACTAAATCTTTACGGGAGATTTTGAGGCAAAAGAAACGACTGTACAGAGTATATAAAAGGATAACTCAGAGAGAAACAAGTTAGATTATTGTAATATGCGGGCTAAGGCTAAAAAGGAAATAAGATCAGCTAAAAGGCGGTTTGAAATTAAAATTTCCCAAGATGCAAAAAGTAATCCTAAGAAGTTTTTTCAATATTGTAGTAGAAAAAGGAAAGTTAAGGATGAGGTTAAGTGCATTAAGAATAAGGAAGGAACTTTGGTTTATAATAATAAGGATATTGCAAACACACTAAACAGTTACTTTGTGGAGAGCTTTACTAGAGAAGAGGTTATAAATATGCCTAAATGTATAGACAAGGTACAGAATGTTTTGGAGGACTTTGAAATAAGGGACGTAGAAGTACTACAAAAACTACAAAAACTTAAGACAAATAAGGCAGCAGGCCCGGATGGCATATATCCCAGAGTACTCAAAGAACATGGGGAAATTATATATAAACCATTGACAGATATTTTCATTCAATCCATAATCACTGGAGAAATACCAGATGACTGGAAGCAGGGTAGTATAATTCCAATATATAAGAAGGGGGACCGTACTGACCCAGGGAACTATAGGCCTGTCAGTTTAACTTGCATCGCATGTAAAATGCTGGAATGTATTATTAGTATTTTAAGGGAGAGCCAACATGGATTTCTCAAGGGAGGTCATGCCTAACAAACCTCCTGGACTTTTCGAAGAGGCTACAAAGTGTGTTGACCTGAACCAGGCTTATGATATTATATATTTGGACTTTCAGAAAGCATTTGACAAGGTACCACATGAGAGGCTCATTGTTAAAATGAATTCAGTAGGAATTGCAGGAGTAGTTTCACAGTGGGTTCAAAATTGGCTGCAAGGGCGAATACAAAGAGTAACAGTAGGTGGGGCCGAATCTGACCTCGGTGCTGTGGGCAATGGTGTCCCGCAGGGATCGGTGCTGGGACCTCTGCTCTTCCTTATTTACATAAATGATCTTGATATGGACATTAGTAGCAAAATAGTTAAATTTGCAGATGATACTAAACTTGGGGGTTTGGCAAACAGTTTGGAATTGACTAAAGTAATCCAAGATGATTTAAACAAAATCCCCAAATGGGCAGATACATGGCAGATGACGTTCAATATTGCTAAATGTAAAGTTATGCTTGTGGGAAATAAAAACATTAGACAGGGGTATTTTATGGGAGGAGAAAAGTTAGTAGGTGTTCAATTTGAAAAGGACTTAGGAATTGTAGTTGATCAAAGCCTATCTGCATCAAAGCAGTGTGCTACAGCAGTGAAAAAGGCCAACAGGATGCTGGGATACATAGCAAAAAGTATTGAGTATGAATCAAAGGAGGTTATACTAATGTTATATAATGCCTTTGTCAGACCGCACTTAGAATACTGTGTGCAGTTCTGGGCACCACACTACAAGAAAGATATAGAAGCTCTTGAAAAAGTCCAAAGAAGGGCAACTAAACTGATACCTGGTATGAAAGGTAAAAGTTATGATGATAGACTTAAGGCACTCAATCTATTTAAACTTAGCAAACGGAGACTTAGGGGGGATTTGATTGAGGTTTTTAAATTCCTAAAAGGGATTAAAAAAGTAAAATACCAAAGATTTTTAAGATAAGTGGGGTCAGCAGAACAAGAGGCCACAGGTGGAAATTAGTTCAAGGCAAATTCCGCACAGATATTAGGAAGTTTTTCTTTACACAGAGAGTTGTCAATGCCATATATGAACCAGGCCATCTGCGTAAAGTAGGAATTTATTTTCAGAGTCATAAAGAGTGAGACCAGGTGCTGCAGATTGTTCTAGTACTTTTACCAATTCGTTAATATGAATATTGAAGAGGGTCGGTGAACTTGAGCAGCCCTGCCTCACACCACGCCCTTGAGTGAAGTATTCTGTTTGTTTGTCTCCAATTTTAATTACACATTTATTATCTGTATACATAGTGTGGTGTCCCTGGGGGTTGGGCGACACTCACAGACCTTTGCAGAGGGTTTAGGCAGTTTAAATAACCCAGAGGAGGCAGTATTAAAAACAAAACAATAATGAATTAAACTAATTGACAAAAAACACACAAAACAAAGGGCAGGGTATTCGGGAAATCCAACACACCTAAAGTCCAAAATCCTACTCATCGTCGTTATCCAAAATCCAATGTCAAAGTCCAGTTCCGTTCGCAATTCAGGTCCGTAGTCAATATCCAAAGGGGTCCTCACACAATCCAGGTCAAACACAAACAATCTAAAAACACTTTTCCAACTCTCTCTAAATCCCGGCTAGTCAATAGACTTCACGGTTCCCTCTCTACTTTCCAACACACTTTCCTCCTCCTCCCTAGTGTGACACAAACGAGTCCTTTATATAGGCCTCCAAATGGTCTTCAGCTGTTCGTTAGTTCTATACACTCAACTTCTTTCAGGTGTTGAACTGTGGCCTGCTGGGAAATGTAGTGTTTCTGGCTCCCATGTGTCGAAGGGCCAGGCAGCCATTTCCTTGTGCAGCCCCTTGGGCTGCCACAATAGACTTTATTATGTCATATGTTTTTCCCCCTACACCACTTTCAAAAGGTTTAAAGAATAGACCTTCATGCCAAATAGAATCAAACGCCTTTTGGAAATCTACAAAGCAGGCAAAAATTGGGGTTTTGTTTTGGATAACATGCTTGCCAATTAGGGTGTGAAGGGTGAAAATATGATCAGATTTTCTGTAATTTGATAAGAATCCAATTAGACTTTTACTCAAGACATTGTGCTCAATAATGAAGTTTATAAGTCTTCTGTTTATGATACAACAGAATACCCTCCTCAGATTATTGTTTACACAGATGCCTCGGTAATTGTTAGGGTCAAATTTGTCTCTACTCTTGAATATGGGCGCTATGATTCCTTTGTTCCAGATGTCAGGGAAATATCTGACACTCAGCACCAAGTTGAACAGTTCTTGTATGGCCAAGCTGAATTTGTTATCAGCATTGTTGAGCATTTCGTTCAGGATGCCATCAGCTCCACATGCCTTTTTGGGCAGCAGGTCCTGAAGTTTCTCAGTTAATTATTTTTCTGTAATTGGGTAGTCTAATGGATTTTGATATTCTTTAATGGTGGATTGCATATTATTCATTTATAATAATCAAACCATTTTTCATTGTCTTGTCTTTTGGGTTTTGTTTTTGATGATTACAGATTGGCTATTTATGCCAAATTGTCAAATATGTCATTTATGTTCTCCCCTAGCAAGGATACAGTTGCGTATCTTGCAACAGCACTAATGTATAGGCGAGTGACTACGGAGTGCAACATTCTATGTGTGTGTGTTAACTTAATCTTAAAACCACAACGTGTAACTGCAGTCTAGATTAATGAGAGATGCTTTGGTATGAAAATGTTTATTAACCGGACTTGCATAAAAACATCAAACAGAATTTGTAACGTAAGAATACAAAAACGGCTATACGCCAAGTTGCGCAGGAGTTCGTAGTACGAATCACCGCGATGTATGCCACTTTTCCCTCTTTAACCCACACATCAAAAGAAACCATCAAACACCAAATAAGGACATAATCACTGAAAAACGGAACCACTCCCTGCGCTGTTAACTGTATGCGCATCACACTGCCAGTCCCACAGACAGCCGCTGACTGCAGATCATTTGCATTTGCACCGTTCACTTTTCAACGGTGTTCTGAGATCCTCAGTAAGCGCCACCCGCACCACTTCATCAATGACACCAACCCACTGCTCATGACATCAGCTCTCCAACAACACCAAACATGCCTATACTGTACATGTGAATGATGAAGTTTACAGTATAACACATTAAACTCAGCGATGTGGTCAAGTCTTGAGAACAGTCCCCACTGTGTCCTATTTTGCTGAGATAGGATTAGTGTGGGGCCTGAGAGACGTCTGGGGCAAAACCATTGTTCTCACCCGTTGGCTCCCTGCTGGCAATACACACATAGTTCACACTCTTTGGGGTCACTTCAGGGCATAGTTCTGTGACCTGCCCTACACCGGCCAGATTTACTCCTTCTTTATTGTGAGGGTATGTTAATAAGAAAACTGTTTAAAAGTGATAGAATTTTAGGTTCACAAATTGCTCTTTGATATTCCTCTGCTGTTTTGGGCCAGATTTACTCCTTTTTTATTGTGAGGGTATGTTAATAAGAAAACTGTTTAAAAGTGATAGAATTTTAGGTTCACAAATTGCTCTTTGATATTCCTCTGCTGTTTTGGTCCCATCTGTAACGTATCCTGATGTTGTACAGTTTACTGGGCTGTGTATGTGTGTTTGCTGTTTCTGCCATTTTTAGATGCACAGTAATTTGGCTGTGATCTGACAGAGGTGTTGGTGGCTTGACCGTGAATGCTCTGAAAGAGATTGGATCCAAATCTGATCAGATAGTCAACAATGCTACAGCCAAGAGATGAACTATAGATGTACTGTCCTCTTAGCCAGCTCTATGAGATGTTTCCCATTTTTATTGACTTGGAGGTCAGGGCTATTTCTGGGAAAGTCAACTACGTTTAGGATATTTCTGACCAAATGTATTAGTGTTGCCATTGTCAGAGGTATAGTCAGGCAGGGAGACAATGAACTGTAAGAATGAGGGATGCCAGTTCACTTCCTGGGCACTTGAGCAAGGCACTGAACCCCTA
>JAINUG010000875.1:0-45555 GCA_029706075.1 Aldrovandia affinis
TTAGCCTTGTTTTGGCCCATTTCTGTGTATTGCAGTGAGTCCGTGTGGTTAAACTGCTGATATTTTTGACAAGTGCGATAAACAGCCTTTCGCATGGAATTCACATTATATGGAAGTATCACGTCATAAGGGCCTTGGGGACAGCTTGTTTGTGAAGGCTGTGATGGTGTCGAATGGTCACGGTGTTGTGGATTGTTTTCAATCGTCAATTTCAGAAAATCTGTGAAGCCATGAATGGCTACTATTTCAAGGCATTATGACTTTAAAGAATCTGATATGAATAAGTGCTCGAACAAATTAGTAGCCAGTTGTAATCGTAACATATATAAAGATTAAATAAAGGCTGACAAAATAGCTCTCCTTCCCAAAAATGAATCTCCCGACAGTCTTTAAATCATGGTAAAATAAAGGACTTCATTTTGAAACGCCAAAGTTAAAGGCTTAAAAATAGCCCATCGTAATAATAACTGCCACTAGAGGGAACCAAGTGCCTTCTATATTAAGAACAAGAACAGGCGGGATACTTTGCTTTATTACTGACGTCATGTTACATCACTTTACTCTTTTATTTCAAAAATGGCCAAACTGGGTACAGTGACAAAATATGTATTTAACTCATAATAAAGAAATATATTAAATAGGTCAAAATTATCTATCTGAAAATATTGAATTGGATCATCATAATGAATGTCATATCAACGATAGAAAAACTCTAAAACTGTATTGAATTTTTGTAATACTGTACATTACAAATGACTATTAGGCCTACAGTACAAATTGTATTTAGACTTGATGCCTTTTGGAGTAATTGTGTCAGTTCTGCCTATATTATAGTTGTTCTTGTTCACAATTCAATTGGGTTGAGATCTGGTGACGCATCGCATCAGGATAGAAATGTTTCACCAGAGCAAGACGATTATAGTTTTGAGTTTTTAAATTAGTTAGGGTGCCGTTTGCAATGCAAAGAGGCCACACTTCAGTGCAGAGCACTGCAGTGTGGCCTTTTGCATTGCAAAAGACACTCTATTGTTCTCCGCCGCCATACTTCTTCTTTATTATTATTCTTCCGTACAAAACTTCGGTTCGCTACTAGTCTCGCAGCGTTGCCAGCACAGACGCACGAAATACATCAAAACGTGCGCCTCGGACGGGAATCGTGTGCTATTACTTTTCTTAGCGATCGCACGTGACGTTTTCGCACAAAGTGCGAAAACGTCGACTCTTTGGGCCCATTGACAATGCATGGGAAATTAGGAAAAAGGGCCAAATTAGAAATACTGTCTTTGTACTCTCTGGCCTTTTGGGCCCTTTATTCAAAAACCGTGAGGCCTATTTCAATGGAATTTACATTGGATGAGAGAGGACAAAAATGCCTACATTTTGGTGCATAAATGGGCTGTACAATGGAATGGGCTGTACAATGGAAGGGTGTGGGAGTTACATGATAATGTTTGGAAGATTTCTTTATAAAAAAATGTCAGATTCCACTTTACATTGAAGTCAATGGACACAGCTAGAGTGGGTGACGTCACAATGGCCTCTAGCTTGACCAGGTGCAAATTTTATTAAAAATCTCCCAAACATTATCGTCTAATGGTGCGTTCCAAGCAACTCGTAACTCGTGTTTTTCCCACCTAAAGTCACGACTTACGACTTCGTAGCGTTCCAGGGCAAAGTCACGGATTCTGACGTAACTTGCCCAGGAACCAATAGAAACATAAACAACCAAAATGGCGGACCGTGCGACCTTTTTGATGATTTATAATCAATTCTACAGTCAAAGGTGCCGGCAGATTGCTCATTTTTACAGAACGGAGGAGGAGAGACTGCGCATAAGGTAACAAAGAACTAAATACATTTTATTTCACGTTATTTGTTATTTCACAATTTTTGGTGCGGCTGTTTTATACAGCATGTTACAGGGACTATAATAATGTGAATGTGAATTACATGTATATAATCAATCAATCAATCAATCAAGTTTATTTATATAGCACAGTTTCGTACAAATTAATGCAATTCAAAGTGCTTTAACAACAGTGGGTTAATTTATGGAGACAATAAAATGATTAGAGTCAGTTTCAATCAGTTTAAAAACACAATAAAATTAAAATTAAAATTAAAAAACAAAATAAGATTTAGCTGACAAGTAAAACTGATAAAAGTGCAGTAGAGTGATAAAAGTGCAGTAGATTTAAGATTTGGACTGGGCTTAATAAGAATATAGTAAAATGTAGTACAATTTAATCCTTACAGTCGAAGGCCCGTGAAAAGAGCAAAGTTTTCAGTCCAGATTTAAAAGACATAATTGTAGGAGCATGTCTAAGGTCATAAGGTAGTTGGTTCCAGTTATGGGTAGCGTAGAAACTAAAGGCTGCCTCACCATTTTTTGTTTTAACCTTTGGCACAATGAGCTGACCCGATCCTAAAGATCTGAGTGGTCTGTTTGGTTCATACTGTCTAAGCATTTCCAAGATGTATTTTGTTCCGAGCCGTTCAGTGCTTTATAAACTATTAGTAACACTTTAAAATCTATCCTATGGCGGACTGAAGCCAATGTAGCGATCTAAGGATTGGAGTGATGTGCACTTCTTTTAGTCCTTGTAAGAAGCCTGGCAGCAGCATTTTGGATCAGTTGGAGCCGTTTAATGGACCTTATTGAGAGGCCAGTGAAAAGAGCATTACAATAATCAACCCTACTTGAGATGAAAGCATGAATGAGGGTTTCTAGGTCTTGTTTAGACATGAAGCCTCTGACTCTTGCTATATTCTTCAGATGATAAAAGGCGGATTTGGTTATCGACTTGATATGATTATCAAAGTTAAGATCTGAGTCGATAAGCACACCGAGGTTTCTAGCCTGCGTGGTTGTTCGTAAACCGAGTGAGTCAAGGTGGAGAGCAATACTTTCTCTCGGTTCTTTGCTCCCGAACACAATAATTTCGGTTTTGTCTTTGTTTAGCTGGAGAAAGTTTTGACACATCCAGCTGTTTACTTGCTTTAAGCACCGGTATAGACAGTCAATGGAGGTTGTAGTCGTCAGGAGGTGAACGACAGGTAAATTTGTGTGTCATCTGCATAGCTGTGGTATGAGGTTTGGTACTTCTGAAAGATTTGACTGAGGGGGAGCATGTATAAATTGAACAGCAGAGGGCCAAGGACAGAGCCTTGGGGGACCCCAGAGGTCAGAGTAGTCCATTCTGATTGGTGGCTGTTAATGTTTACAAAGTATTCTCTATCTTGTAAGTAGGATTTGAACCAGTTTAAGGCTGTGCCCGAGAGCTCGATCAATGGTGTAGCCTGTCTATGAGTATTTGATGATCTATAGTGTCAAAGGCTGCACTGAGATCCAGCAGAACGAGAACAGAGATCCTACCTGAGTCACTGTTTATACGGATATCGTTTACAACTTTAATGAGTGCCGTCTTGGTGCTGTGGTGGGATCTAAAACCAGACTGAAAAGTGTCAAAAAGGCAGTTTTGGTTTAGAAAGTTGTTGAGTTGATTAGAAACGGCCTTCTCAAGGATCTTGCTGATGAAGGGAAGGTTAGAAATAGAGGCGATAGTTATTTAATTTAGAAGAGTCTAGATTTTTCTTTTTTAAAAGAGGTTTAATTACTGCGGTTTTTAAAGATGTAGGAAAAAAAGCCAGTCGGAGTAGAGCAGTTAACTATTTGCAGTAGTTCTGAAGATAAATAGCTAAAGTTACCTTTTAAAAAGCTGGAAGGTGCAGGGTCTAAAGAGCAAGTAGATGGTTTGAGGTGCTGCACTATTTCTTCAAGCGCCTTGTTGTCAATTTCACTGAATTGCGACAAACAAGGAGGGCAGTTTTTTGGCAGATGAGAGAATGGTGCGGCTATGTTGCGGGTGCAGAGGAGCTAATGGCTGATCGAATGTCACTAATTTTGATGCTAAAATGTGAGGCAAATTCATTGCATTTATTAACAGAGCAGAGTTCAGGAGGAAGTTGAACTGGAGGGTTTGTCAGTCTGTCGACTGTAGAAAAGAGAGTCTGGGTATGATTAGTATTTCTGTTGATGACACAGAGAAAAATAACTGTCTGGCTCTTTTATTTCTAGATCGTAAGCATGCAGCTTCTGTTTATAAATGTCATAGTGAATTTGCAACCGTTTTCCTCCACCTGCGTTCAGTTATCCTACATTCTCTTTTCATACTTTTTACTGCTTGGGAATTTCTCCAAGGTGCTCTCTGTTTGCTAGTTACTGATTTTTGTTTTAAGGAGTGCGATATCATCCATAATATTCACGATTTTGGAATTTATGTTGTCACAGAGAACATCAACAGAGTCTGATACTATGCTAGGTATTGATGAAAAAGCTGTGACAAATAATGCACCTGTATGCTCATTGATAGATCGTTTTTAACAGAGCATAAGTTAAACTGGGTATCTGGACGAGTCAGCATATCAAAAAATACACAGTAGTGGTCTGAGAGTGCCACATTCTTCACATCAATACCTACAATGCTTAAACCTTTTGTGATGACCAAATCCAGTGTATGACCACGACAATGTGTGGGGCCCATCACATGCTGAGTCAGACCAAAGGAATCAAGTACTGCTAGCAGTTCTTTAGCATAGTTATTAGTGGGGTTGTCAATGTGGATGTTAAAATCACCAGTTATGGCAAAACAATCATAATCACTACTGAGATGAGTTCGCTAAAATCATCTATAAATTTGGGAGAGTATCTTGGAGGTCTGTAGATGGTTAAAAATAGTGTTCGAGGAGAACCTTGTAGCACAATACTGAGGTATTCAAAAGAAGCAAAAACATCAAAGGATACTTGCTTGCATTGAAATATGTCTTTGAAAATGGAAGCCACTCCTCCGCCTTTTCTGTCAACACGAAGAGCGTTCATGTACTTGAAGTGCCGTGGGGAGCTGACTCTATCAGTACTGTTTCACTGCTGCCTTCTTCCAGCCATGTTTCTGTTAAAAACATAAAATCTAATTTATTGGCCGTTATAAAATCATTAATTAAAAAGACTTATTATTTAGGGATCTAACATTTAAAAGAGCCAGCTTAATAATACATTTTACATTTTACATTTTAAGCATTTAGCAGACGCTCTTATCCAGAGCGACTTACAAGATGTGCATCAATACATGGTAGGAGCAATCACAGTTAGCGCACGAGATCAGTGCAGGAATACAGCAATAGACATCATTGCAGGCATCTGCGTACCATACCTGTAACACCGGGAAGGAAAAGGTATTTTACAATGTTTACAAAATGTACTTTTTTTTTTTTTTTTTTAAAAAGAGTATAGTGTTGAACAAGTAGACAGTGGTGAAGACAATTTAGCTAGATGGACAGAGATCAGGGGTAGTGGAGTCTGAAGAGGTGGGTTTTGAGTCTCTTGCGGAAGATTGGAAGTGATTCCGCAGTCCTGACCAAGTGCGGGAGGTCGTTCCACCAACGAGGGACCAGGACAGAGAAGAGGCGAGACCGCGGAGCCGGCTGCCCAGGCGCCCGGAGGGATGGGGCAGTCAGTCTGCCAGCGGAGGCGGAGCGGAGAGGTCTGGACGGGGTGTAGGGTGACGAGTGACTGGAGGTATGGGGAGGCAGTACCTCTGGCGGCAGAAAAGCAAGCACCAGTGACTTGAATCTGATGCGTGCTGCGATGGGGAGCCAGTGCAGAGAGGAGAGTAGAGGGGTGACGTGGGTGAACTTCGGCTGGTTGAACACCAGGCGAGCAGCAGCGTTCTGGACTAGTTGCAGTGGCTTGATGGCACAGGCCGGGAGGCCTGCCAGCAGGAGTTGCAGTAGTCAGACGTGAGATCACCAGGGCCTGGACCAGGAGTTGAGTGGCCTCTTGGGTGAGAACGGTCGGATCCTCCGGATGTTGTGGAGGGCTTGGCGGCAGGTCAGTGATCGCTGCAATATGGCTCGAGAAGCACAGCTGGTTGTCCAGGGTTACCCCAAGACTCCTGGCAGACTGGGACGGAGACACTATGGAGCCTTCCCACGGTGATTGACGCATCAATCATCGGGGAGCCCTTCGCTGGGAGGAAGAGCAGCTCTGTCTTCCCCAGGTTCAGCTTCAGGTGGTGGGTGGACATCCATGCGGAGATGTCAGCCAGGCATGCAGAGATCCGTGCCGGGACCTGGGTATCAGATGGAGGAAGGAGAGAAACAGTTGAGTGTCATCAGCATAACAGTGATAGGAAAAACCATGAGCAGAAATAACAGAACCAAGTGACTTGGTGTACAGAGAAAATAGGACAATTGGATGTGGGAATTGAGACAGTTGGGACTAAATGTGGGATGGCTGAAAGGTTAGCTAACTTCCTACCATGTCTGAGATAGGATCTTCTGGTTCTATTGCTTGAAATTACAGGGATTATGGAAGTCTCACAGGGTCCCAGTGTGCTATCATAATAGTTATGTGTAGTTCCACTGGGTAGACCGGGACCCGATCTGTCTCACTTAGGGCATGGGGGGAGCACTGCCTGAGATGAGGATCGAAGGGCCCTGGAGGAGGGGAGAGGTGGAGCGGGTGCGCGTGCTTTTTGCGCTGGCTAGGGTGGCTGAGTGGAAGGATAGGGGAAAGTGAGCAGGGGTAGACATGACGTTTTGGGTAGGGGATTTTTAAGCTGGGAATAGGGGGTGGGGTGGGGTTTAAGGCGTCTGGGGGGCGGGGTGGGGTTAGGGCATCTGGGGGTTGTTTGGGAGAGAGAGGGGTGGACGGGGTGTGGAGGCGGCATGCACTGGGGTAAATTTGGTGACGGGGAGAGGTGCGGAGTCACTGTGGGGGTTTGAGGGAGGTTCTGCTTCATCCCTGATAGGATGGCTTGCTGTTTGAACAGTGGGCTGGCTGCACAGGTAAGTCCAGCAAGTACACGTTCCTCAAGTCTATTGGAGAAAGGAATATTATCAGCAGGAGGAGAGGAAAAAAAGAAGAGAGGAATATAGAAGGAGCGTCAGGGGAGGTGGGAGGGAGTACAGGAGAAGATGAATTGAGGGAGGAGGTGAGGCAGGGGGGGAGGAGGTGGGCGGTGTGGGATTAGGAGAGGAAGAGGAGGAATTGATGAAGGGGGAGGAGGGAGGTGAGAAGAGATGGAAGAGATTTTGGGAGCGGGAGAGAAGAGCAGATGACGGAGGAGGTGAGGCAAGGAGGGGGCGGTGGGAGGTGGGCGATTAGGAGGAGAAGAAGAGGGGGAGTGATGAAGGGTGGGAGGGGAGGGGAGGAAGGGAGGTGAGAGAAGGCGATGTCCTTTGGCACGGAGTGGTCCTCAAGGTGAGTGCTGGAATCAGCAGGTGTCATCAGTGCATTATTTCTGTGTTCATGATAATATGACTGAGGCATAATTGGTATCTGGCGTAGATGGTGCAGGATGTGATCAGCGAAGGTTTGAGCACCCGGCTCTATTTAAGATAAATCCAGTGTGGTTGAATAGTTTTGTTTGTTTCCAAAACAAGTCAAAATTGTTAATGAATGGAATGTTCTTTTTGATGCAATTTGTTTGCAACCATGTGTTGAAAGACAGTGTGCGGGAGAAGAGTTCACATTTTCCATTTGGAAATGGTCGCTGATGATAAATTGTGTTTTTAGCGTGCACAGGGTCTTAAAAAGTGCCTTACACTCCTTCATTAATTTCACTGATTGGTGTTTGGGAAAATCATTCATGCCAGCATGTAACACAATACGATGAATTCCTTGGTGATTAGAGAGGAATGTCGGGAGAAGGTCATCTATGTCAGAAATTGTTGCATCCGGTATACAGCGGGTTGTAGTATGGAAAACCTTCACTGACGCAATGGATGCGTCACCGAGAAGGAGGGTGTGGATATCCCTGTGGGTCCGTCGTGCAGGCTTCTGGTTGGTTGGGAGGGATTCGCGATGCAGCTTGGGGTTGCAGTGTTTGTTTTCCAGGGCCTAGTGACGTCGCAAGGCTGGGGTGCGCCTTCACAAGCATTCATATCGCTTTCAGCACAGTTGTGCAGCGGCAAAAATGTATTACTTAATGAAATGGATGGAATGCATGGAATGTATGGCTGAGAGCGAGCGGCGAGAGGTTTAGCAGTTTGTTTGGCATTAGCATTGACGGCTAACTGAGTAGCTGGGAGACCACTGACAGCCACAGACTCTGGAGCTCTACGCCACCGTTCGGACCGGCTTCCAGTGCGACTCCGGACATCCGTCTACAGTTCCCATTGCCCATGCTCGGAAGTCATCATGACTGTCTAGACAGTAAGTGGCCTTGGCTAGCTTGTTATCTCTCATCAGGTTGGGCAGGCTTCGGCTGAGATGTAGCCTAGCATTGGCATCATGTTGGTTCTTACCAGAATGTTCAGTTTGTCCATTCAGTATGTGTCCGCCGAGTCCGCTGAATCCAGGTGGATGAAATGGAAGTTTTGAGAGAAGGCAGGACTCGAGCTGAAGTATTTTCTCTTGTAGTGAAAAACATTTCTGACAAGAAGAGGGATCAGTAAAAGTTGCTACCTTGTTAGCTGCTAAGCTGAGCATGGCAGGCTAGCTGGCTGGTTAAAAGTTTCACCGCACGCAAAATCTGCCGTATTAAAACCGATCCACAACTAAGCTAAACATAAAACAACAACTCGGATAAAACACGTAGATAGAACTGTGAAAGAAAGTAGAAAATTGATATAGACTAAATAAAAAAGCTGCGGAAAGCTGCAGGAGCTCACAGAGACACGTCCTCAGCTGTTTAGGGGGAAAGAACACATAATGGCCTATATTTAGTTACAAAAAAGGCTATAAACAAAGCAAAATCTTTGCTATCATAAACATGCACGTACTTTATCTTAAATGTTCTAGAAGGTAGAACACAAATTGATATGAATTTTTTTTAAACACTATGTTTATTCTCTTATTTGTGATTCTATACAGATGTATTACGATACAGCGTCCGTTTTAAATCCAGATTGACCTAAAATTAAGATTAAGATCGCCTATATCCTATCGCATGGTGTGGGCCCGTTTCACAATTTTCCAACGTTCCTAGTGCCTATAATATAGTAGCCTAGATGGCAGAACTAATCTCTGCCACTGCAGTGTTCCGCCACGTAATTAGTTAGACAAAACACCTTTTAAAAAAGGCGCAAAAAGGCATGAAAGAAGAGTGTCGTGAAAGTTGATTTTACTGACCTATAAAGTTTTAATTATCCGATGAGTTTGACTGCTAATCAAGAAGAAGATAAGGGCGAAGACTAATGGTTGCGACAGCAGCAAGATTTACTTAGCCCCTCTTTAATAGTAAGCAGCCTACGAGGTATGTGTTTGATTTGTCATTCATTTATATGGTTAACTACCTACGTACAAATGTGTTTAGCCTATATGCTAGCTAGCTACCGATTGTATAAGTATGTTTGATTTGTCATTCAAAAAAAAGCCCCGTTTTATAAATTAAGACCTCGAGTCTCGCGTCGAGACTACCGGAACGGTAGTCAAACCCGTAACTTCCACTCATGAACTCGTACTGGAGGGAGCTACAATGGTAATAAATTGTATATTACATAATTTTATTTATTGACATGATCAATATTTCGCCGTTTGCACAGTCATGTTTAGCCCCTTTTCGGGGCTAGGTCAAGTTCAGGTTTACCGTAGTAGCTAATGATATCTAGCTAGCTAGCACTAGCTATTTCTTATCGTGCCATATTTCATACACATCAGATTGCAGTACATAATCGTGTGTATGTAATTTTGATTACAACGTGCAAATTTACTTAATGTTGCCCTAAAGTTATCTTTTGTCGATTTCTTACCATTCACAAGAACCTCAGTTACTGTAGATGCCATATTCGTTTTGATGCTGTGTGATGCTGTGTGATGCTGTGTGACGCTGTGTGGCGTCAAAGTCGTGAGTTGGGAGTACATCGATCTCGTGCGAGTTCACAGGTGGGAAGTTCACGAGTTTGACTCACTGGCGTTCAGCGTCATTTCTGGCGTAGAAGTGGGAAAAACACGAGTTACGAGTTGCTTGGAACGCACCATAACTCCCACACC
Organism: Aldrovandia affinis; assembly: GCA_029706075.1. Lineage (NCBI taxonomy): Eukaryota > Metazoa > Chordata > Actinopteri > Notacanthiformes > Halosauridae > Aldrovandia > Aldrovandia affinis. The sequence goes on from JAINUG010000875.1 coordinate 9,995, forward strand.
TTACACTCTACATGCACAATTTATACACCAAAACGTAGGCATTTTTGTCCTCTCTCAATGTTACTTCCATTGAAATAGGACGCACGGTTTCTGAGAAAATCGCCAAAAAGGACAGAGACTGCTGTCTAAAACTCCCATTCAATCCCATGTTAGGTCAAAAAAATATATTACAAAAATAAGACTGGGCGATTTATATTTGATCACAGCTCATTCATTTTAAATCACACCGCACGCGTGCACACACACACGCACTCTCACACGTGTGCACACTCACACACACACACTCACAACACGCACACGCACTCTCTCACACGCATGCACACTCACACACTCTCTCTCTCACACACACACGCATCTCTCTACTCCGCTCCTACACATCTGTGTGTAGTTCATATTTTGATCTCATAGGACTGTTCCTAATCAGGCTCGCTAAAGGTCATCTCCACGGTAACGTCGCGGATTCAAATACAAGCACTGTGTCACTCAAGCCAAGCTGATTCGCTGTCGAGTAGGGGCGTGGCTATGTATGTGACGTGTGACGGTATAAAAGTGATTCGAATGACTGAGATCGGCCCCTTTTCAGCATTGCAGAATTTGGGTTACAAGTTTTCGAGAACTTCTTGGAGTAATTGTTGGGAATGACATTTTCACCACTTTGACGGAGAGACAAATTGGACCCTATCCACCATCAAGTTCGAATTGGATCTTCTATCTGGAAATACGTTTAGTATTATTTTATTTCAGTTCGGGACAGAGCATATCAATGAATGGTAGCTTCGTAGCTAGCTAGCTAGCCAGCCTGCCTGTTGTAGCTGGCCATATTTTTGGTAATTCCCACCCCACTTTGATACCTCCGCTTGTGTTTATCCGCTGTTAAAATTCGAAAACCACACAGGGCGCGAATCTTGGCTTTTAAACGCATTTTTTCGGTTTAAATCTAGGTTAAAAATTTTCTATTTTATAAGCGTTTCATTGCGAGCAGTGCTTTTCAATGCGCCAGCAGCTCTATGTGTCTCAAACGGGAGGGAAAGATGTATTTTCCCCCACTTTATCTGGAAAGAAAAATCAAGCACATGTTTGCACATGCTACCTAGCTCGCTGTAGCTAGGCTCATTGCTTTTGTGTTTTTTTTTTACTGTCTGGTAGCTCGCCGTAGCAATGCTCATTGCAACTTTGGTCTTATTTTAATCGTTAGAATATTTTGTATTAAGCTATATCCAATGTGACCGTGTATTAGGGTCTCTTAAATGGGGGGTAAAGCTGTATTTTTTTACCATCTCCAAAGAAAAAACGAGAGCATGCTAGCTAGCTGGCCGTGGCTACGCTCATTGTGTTAAACGTTTTAATTAGCCTACAATGTGTTAATATACTTAAAAACAACGTATGGGGTTGGATTCGGGACAGAAATCCCCATCGTTTGATATATTTTATGTAGATATTGCGTTACATGTGGAAAAGTATATTTATTATTCGAGAATCTTAGCTTTTAAACGCAATGTGAAATGCATCTAAAACTCGTCGTGACTTTGGTTATTTTTGATGTAAAACAGGCAACTTTGGTCTTATTTTAATCGTTAGAATATTTTGTATTAAGCTATGTCCAATGTGACCGTGTATTAGGGTCTCTTAAACGGGAGCCATGTCGAAAGAAAATACGAGAACATGCTAGCTAGCTGGCCGTGGCTACGCTCATTGTGTAAAACGTTTTAATTAGCCTACAATGTGTTACTATACTTAAAAACAACGTATGTGCTTGGATTCGGGACACAAATCCCCATCGTTTGAAATATTTTATGTAGGTAGTATTGCGTGACGTGGAGAAGTCTATACTTATTACTCGAGAATCTTAGCTTTTAAACGCATTTTTCGGTTTAAATATAGGTTAAAAATGGTCTATTTTATAAGCGTTTGATTGACAGCAGTGCTTTTCAATGCGTCGGCAGCCGCATGGGTCTCAAACGGAGGTACAGATGTATTTTTTGACTGATATATTTTGACTGCTAGCTACCTTCGTACCTAGCTTGCCAGCCGGCCGTGGCTAAATTCGTGGTGCAGCCTGTACGTTTTGCCCAATGCATGTGCTTGGATTCGGGACACAAATCCCCATCGTTTGATATATTTTATGTAGGTAGTATTGCGTGACGTGGAGAAGTCTATACTTATTACTCGAGAATCTTAGCTTTTAAACCTCCGCTTGTGTATATCGGCTGTTTAAATTCGAAAACCACACACGGCGCGAATCTTTGCTTTTAAACGCATTTTCGGTTTAAATATAGGTTAAAAATTGTCTATTTTATAAGCGTTTGAATGACAGCAGTGCTTTTCAATGCGCTGGCAGCCATGGGTCTCAAGCGGGAGGTACAGATGTATTTTTTGACTGATATTTTGACTGCTAGCTACCTTCGTACCTAGCTTGCCAGCCGGCCGTGACTAAATTGTGGTGCAGCCTGTAAGTTTTGCCCGTTTTAATTACAATGTGTTAATATACTTAAAAACAACGTATGTGCTTGGATTCGGGACACAAATCCCCATCGTTTGATATATTTTATGTAGGTATTGCGTGGCGTGGAGAAGTATATATACTTGTTCTTCGAGAATCTTAGCTTTTAAACACAATGTGAAAAGCATCTAAAACTACGTCGTGACTTTGTTTATTTTTATGTAAAACAGGCAACTTTGGTCTTATTTTAATCGTTAGAATATTTTGTATTTAGCTATGTCCAATATGACCGTGTATTATATATGATTTTATATGAAAACATGTCGACATGCCGTAACCCAAAACGGCCGTTGGCCGTGGTGCAGCCTCTAAGTTTTGCCCGTTTTAATTACAATGTGTTAATATACTTAAAAACAACATATGTGCTTGGATTCGGGACAAAAATCCCCATCGTTTGATATATCCTACGTAGGTATTGCGTGATGTGGAGAAGTATATACTTATTAATATCCATAGTTTTACGATTTTATGACGGGGGGCGTGGCAGAGCGTCCCACCAGTGGGACACCGGAGTAGAAGTGGTTTTAACCAGCCTTTTTGTGATGATAAACACCTCAATTCGGGTCAAATCTGTCCAACATAATACAAGAAAACACAACAACATTCTCGAACATGCTAGCAAGCTCACACACACACACACACTCACACATGCACACTTTCTTACTCACACATTCACACACATTCTTACTCACACATTCACACATGCACTCTCACACGCACTCACACACTCACGCACACGCACTCACACGCACTCACACGCACGCACTCACACACTCACACACACTCAAACATGTACCCAGACAGGAGAGGACAGACATTTGGTGACGCTGTTTTAAAAAGATATATATGTCATTGCCCGCCTGTATATTGCTTTTAGCTGCTTGGTAAAGCAGTGTTTTGAGATTGTCAGAGTACTGTTAATGCACTGTGTATTCTACCTGCACTCCCCCCTATTATTATTGCTCTGCATTTTTCCCTCTGTCAAGTATTTTCATAGCTAGCTCACACACACACACACACACACACACACACACACACACTCACACATGCACACACATTCTTACTCACACATTCACACACGCACTCACACACCCACACGCACTCACACACTCACACACTCGCAGTCACACACTCACACACTCGCAGTCACACACTCATACACACACTCATACACACACTCATACACACACTCATACACACACTCATACACACACTCATACACACACACTCACACACACACACACACACAGAGAGGACAGACATTTGGTGACGCTGTTTTAAAAAAAGATTGCCCGCCTGTATGTTGCTTTTAGCTGCTTGGTAAAGCAGTGTTTTGAGATTGTCAGAGTACTGTTAATGCACTGTGTATTCTACCTGCACTTCCCCCCTATTATTGCTCTGCATTTTTCCCTCTATCAAGTATTTTCATAGCTAGCTCACACACACACACACACACACACACACACACTCACACATGCACACACATTCTTACACACACTCACACACTCACACACTCACACACTCACACACTCATACACTCGCACTCATACACACTCAATACACACTCACACACACTCACACATGCACACAGACAGGAGAGGACAGACATTTGGTGACGCTGTTTTAAAAAAAGATTGCACGCCTGTATATTGCTTTTAGCTGCTTGGTAAAGCAGTGTTTTTGAGATTGTCAGAGTACTGTTAATGCACTGTGTATTCTACCTGCACTCCCCCCTATTATTGCTCTGCATTTTTCCCTCTGTCAAGTATTTTCATAGCTAGCTCACACACACACACACACACACACACACACTCACACATGCACACACATTCTTACTCACACATTCACACACGCACACACACACACACACTCACACACTCATACACTCGCAGTCACACACTCATACACACACTCATACACACACTCATACACACACTCATACACACACACATGCACACAGACAGGAGAGGACAGACATTTGGTGACGCTGTTTTAAAAAAAGATTGCACGCCTGTATATTGCTTTTAGCTGCTTGGTAAAGCAGTGTTTTGAGATTGTCAGAGTACTGTTAATGCACTGTGTATTCTACCTGCACTTCCCCCTATTATTGCTCTGCATTTTTCCCTCTGTCAAGTATTTTCATAGCTAGCTCACACACACACACACACACACACACACACACACTCACACATGCACACACATTCTTACTCACACATTCACACACGCACTCACACACCCACACTCACACACTCATACACTCGCAGTCACACACTCATACACACACTCATACACACACTCATACACACACACTCATACACACACTCATACACACACTCATACACACACACATGCACACACAGACAGGAGAGGACAGAAATTTGGTGACGCTGTTTTAAAAAAAGATTGCACGCCTGTATATTGCTTTTAGCTGCACTTTTAGCACTCCCCCTATTATTGCTCTGCATTTTTCCCTCTGTCAAGTATTTTCATAGCTAGCTCACACACACACACACACACACTCACTCACACATGCACACACATTCTTACACGCACTCACACACTCATACACTCGCACACTCATGCACACACATTCTTACACGCACTCACACACTCACACACTCACACACTCACACACTCATACACTCATACACTCGCACTCATACACTCAATACACACTCAATACACACTCAATACACACTCACACACACTCACACATGCACACAGACAGGAGAGGACAGACATTTGGTGACGCTGTTTTAAAAAAGATTGCCCACCTGTATATTGCTTTTAGCTGCTTGGTAAAGCAGTGTTTTGAGATTGTCAGAGTACTGTTAATGCACTGTGTATTCTACCTGCACTTCCCCCTATTATTGCTCTGCATTTTTCCCTCTGTCAAGTATTTTCATAGCTAGCTCACACACACACACACACACACTCACTCACACATGCACACACATTCTTACACGCACTCACACACTCTCACACTCCTACACTCGCACACTCATGCACACACATTCTTACACGCACTCACGCACGCACTCACACACACACACTCACACACTCATACACTCGCACTCATACACTCAATACACACACTCACACATGCACACAGACAGGAGAGGACAGACATTTGGTGACGCTGTTTTAAAAAAGATTGCCCGCCTGTATGTTGCTTTTAGCTGCTTGGTAAAGCAGTGTTTTGAGATTGTCAGAGTACTGTTAATGCACTGTGTATTCTACCTGTACCCCCCCATTATTGCTCTGCATTTTTCCCTCTGTCAAGTATTTTCATATTATGGGCTGGAAATATGCACACAATATCTTATCTGTAATTTCATTTCATTTTACAATCTGTTTTTCTTTTCTTTTTTCCAGCTACCCAACCCGAGGCTTTGAAGAGCAAAACTCTATACACACACACACACATCTGCGTTTTGCTTAAATCAAGAATTACATACACAAGGCACACACACAGCATAAACACAACCTAAAACAGTACACAGGCCTATAGTCAAATAAATACTTACACACACACACAGACACAGGTATAGTATACGGACCACCTTTCTTTTGTGACGTTGATATTCTGTACAGTGTCAAAACTGTGTTTGGTTTAAGTGTTTTTTTGAGACAGAGAAGGACAACATGCCACGGAAGGGAAAGCGTTCCCAGGCCGCGAAGCAGCGATGGCAGCCGCTGGACCTCGCTGATCAACCGATCAGCCCATCCACCCAGCAGGTGCCTCAAAATGAATGACTTTAGAGCCGCATGTTACAATAGACTGCAAAGCATTAAAGTAGATGTGGGAAACGTAGTGGTTCTAAGTGTCAAGTGACTGCATTGTGTCACTTGATGCCTGGGTTTTTATTGGTTTTGTGTTTTTAGACCGCCCAGCCAGAGACGCCGCCACCAGCCCCTTCACCCTGGACCAAGACGGATGTGATCACCCCCTCGCAGTCTCCAGCTCAGAAGGTATAGCCTAATTGCTATCAACTCCCATCTTCGAGCCATCGCCGACGGATTCGTGGCGATGCCGGACGGAGCACTCTCCTTTGGCGTCCTGTCCATCCCCGGGGCGTCGGCAGCTGAGTTGCGGACTGAGGTCCTGAATGTTGTTCTGCCTCGGACTCCCGAGGCAGTATGTCTTTTGGGGCCCAGTAACAATTTGTGTTCTAGCAGGACCGTCAGCGAGGCTGGGGCAGACTTTGGCAAGCTGCTGAAGAGCGTTTGTGGTACCTGGCCCAGCGTAAGCTTATTTTTCTTTATATTGTAACTGTCATGATTATATGCTTGATAATATAATTGGTTTTATGAGCGATTGCGTTAATTTGAATGTCTACGACGTTTTGAGAGAAAATGTGCTTTTGGCAGGGGAAAGTTTTTGTTCTGGACTTCCCTTCCCGTCTGAACATCGATGTGGCCCTGCAGGATCTTCTGCGTCAGGAGTACCATCGTGTGGCAGCACGTATGGGTATGTAAAAATAAAAAAAATAAAAAAGATGTTAAAGTGAAGTACCATGTAGAACATGCCTGTTTGAGCAAACTAATGTCATATGTATTATGATTTTAATATTAAAGTGGCATTCCCAAATTTCAGTCCTAATCGATTTGGCCTAAATATGTATGTATCAGTAAGTGTCAATTATTCGACAAGTCATGATGTTTCTTATTTTATTTAAGATGTCAGGTACGTGTCTGTCGCTGACCACTTTCCACTGACACGACTTGACCTGTGGTGTAGAGACGGCGTAAGTATAATATGTTACACTCAAATGGCACGTGAAAAGAGTGTGATGTGCCTTTTTCTTGTCGATTATATGAAAAGTAAATTTCATGGCTCATGCCGGTTTATAACATTTCTGTTTTGTAAATTAATTTTGATGTCTGGCAGGTACACCTGAGTGATGATGCTGGGATGGAGATCCTTGCGCGTTTGGTGTGGGCTGCTGCTTCCCAGCAACTGGAGAGGGCGACTCGGGTTGCAACGGTGCAGAGGACTTCTCCCAGGACATCACCACCTGCCAGAAGGGTCTCTCCAAAAGTGGTTGTGATGGACGAGGTCGCCGTGCCACGTCCATCCAACCCTTTTGAGTGGACGGTTGTTGGACGGACCACGAAGGTAATAGATTGCACCCTGTAACGTTAAACAATTCACGTACGATTGTTGATGTGTATGTTTTGGCGGTCACCGGGTCTCTATTTTTCCCTATGGCGCCGGCCGGTGAGCCGTGGGCATACAATGCGAAATTCAGGACACACGTGGACGTTTTGTCCAGGGACAAACCGCAACGCTGGTGACGTCACAATGCATTTTGTTTGGCAGAGGCTACTGTGCCGTGGGCTTCGACGTATTCATTGGTTTTGTGTTTTTAGACAGCCCAGCCAGAGACGCCGCCACCAGCCCCTTCACCCTGGACCAAGAAGGATGCGATCACCCCCTCGCAGTCTCCAGCTCAGAAGGTATGGCCTACTTGCTAGCAATTATAATGGTTAAATACATAGACTGTGTAATTCAAAGTCTTCACTTTCCTAACTTGATGTTCTGTGTAATCAGATGGCCAGACTTCCCATCGCCGCGCTGGCCGCACCCGTTGTTGGACGGACCAAGAAGGTAATGGATTGCACCACACTGTAACTGTGTGGTTGAAACTTTTTCAAAAGGGATGTTCTGCTAACATTTCACGTTAGTTTTCGTCAAAGACTACCCATTTTTTAAAATATAAACTATGGCTTTTCTCATTACAGACACGCCGGCCGGCGGAACCGGAGCAGCAGGTTTGTCATATTTATTATTTGCTTTACGTTAAAAAAATTCACATACGATTGTTGATGTGTATGTTTTGGCGGTCACCAAGTCTCTGTTTTTCCCTATGGCGCCGGCCGGCGAGCCGTGGGCATACAATGCGAAATTCGGGACACTCGTGGACGTTTTGTCCAGGGACAAACCGCAACGCTGGTGACGTCACAATGCATTTTGTTTGGCAGAGGCTACTGTGCCGTGGACTTCGACGTATTCATTGGTTTTGTGTTTTTAGACAGCCCAGCCAGAGACGCCGCCACCAGCCCCTTCATCATCACCACCTGCCAGAAGAGTCTCCCCAAAAGTGGTTGTGATGGACGAGGTCGCCGTGCCACGTCCATCCAGCCCTTTTGAGTGGACAGTTGTTGGACGGACCAAGAAGGTAATAGATTGCACCCTGTAACTGTGTGGTTGAAACTTTTTCTAAAGGGATGTTCTGTTAACATTTCACGTTAGTTTTCGTCAGAGTACCCATTTTTACAAATATAAACTATGGCGTTTCTCATTACAGACACACCGGCCTGCGGAACCGGAGCAGCAGGTTTGTCATATTTATTATTTGCTTTACGTTAAACAATTCACATATGATTATTGATGTGTATGATTTGGCGGTCACCAAGTCTCTATTTTTTTCCTCCGGCCGGCGAGCCGTGGGCATACAATGCGAAATTCGGGACACTCGTGGACGTTTTGTCCAGGGACAAACCGCAACGCTGGTGACGTCACAATGCATTGTGTTTGGCAGAGGCTACTGCGCCGTGGGCCTCAACGTATTCGTGCTTGTTTCTTCACAGGTTGACCATTCCTTCCCGCTAAATCCTGTGTGGTTTAGCCCTGCGATCTTGGATGCGATGGAACAGGCTGTTCCATCGCATCTTCCCAGCGCTGTGGAGTGCAGAGCTCTTGGAAAAGGCGGAAAGGTCATTTGGATGCAAATTCTCTCTTTTCGTTGAGGCCTTATTAAAAAGTGTCTCCCCCTTCCTGACATGTATCAAAATTAATAAAAGCCAACACCGTTTATGTTGCCCAAGAGGAGCTAAGCCACAAATATGGTTTGAAAAAAAGTTTGTATGGTTTTTGTTACATCAGAAGTCAACAGTGGAACATCGGCAGAGACGTGTTGCCTCCAAGAGGAGACAGAAAAAGCAGCAGGTTTGTCATGTCTAATTATTAGAGGAATACTTATTGAATAATAATACTTATTACATATTTGGATTTGTTTGTGCGATGCACTGAGAATAAAAGGGAAAACGTAATATAGTATGAACAGATATTGCTCAAGTTTCTGTTGTGAAGAAATAAAGGATTCACTTTAGACTTCAATCCAGTGATTAAACATCTGTACGCTTCACTTTACACTCAAACAGCCGTCCAACGGCCGACCAATCGTGCAACTTCACTCAGTCACTCACTCAGTCACGGACAAACGCAAATGTAGGGCTTGTCCTCTGGACCAGCCCAAAATACATGGTTTCATTTTGTTAATGCAGTTCATACAATTATTTTTTTCTTAGGTGGAGGCAACAGCAAGTGCCGTGGAGTCTTCCAAGCCATCGCCTCGCAGTCTAGGGACAGCGGTTGTGACGGAGGGGCTCGGTGCATCTTGTTCTGACAAGCCACTGCAGTTCACCAGCCAGGTGCACATGCACACTGTACACACACAACATGTGAAACTCCCTTCATTAACCCCCTGAGGTCGACGGGAGCGGCGCCGCTCCCAGCAGCAATACAAGTATATTACTATTTCTAACTTCGCGATATTTTATCATACACACGCGACAAAAACATTGACAGAAACCTTAGAATCGCGACTTTCCGATTTGAGCACTGGCAAATCAAATGGGATTTTTTAAATTAGGTTAATTAGACCAAAAGTAAACCTTGTTTTTTACTCTGTTTTTACCTTTTAGTACCGTCCCCTTCTATTGACATGGTAACTAGGTGCGAGTTTCGGGAGGTGTGGGGAGGGGCGTGGGGCCATGTGTGAAAACGCCGGCGTAAACAAACACAAACTGTCCCGACAATTTGAAGCAAGATTTTATACAGACATACAATTTTATTCAAGATGGAAAGATTTTCTGCGCTGCAGTGTTTGAGAGCATCGATGGAAAGCGACGAAGACAATAACTGACGAAGAGTAAGTAACTATATTTGATCTGCCATGTTATCAAATACTCGTATATATATTCAATATATGAATTCCGTGTGTTAAATTGCAGCGTAAACAATGTCCCGACATTATATCGGATCTTGTCTGTGTTTACGGTTGCGAGCTGCCAGCAACAGACGGTGTATGCTGATATTTATTTTATTTACCATATTTTCAAATACTCGTGAAAAGTATTCGACTGCTGCGAATAATTAACGGGAGGATATTTAACCAGCTGGCATTCTGTTTCGGCGCTTGGACATTATCTAGCTTAGCTTGATAATACCTATTGTGATTAATGTTTCTTGCCTCTCGAGAACTTGTTTGTTCGTGTGCTTGTTGTTTAGATTCCCAGCGTTTAGTTTATACCACGTTTTTTGATACGTGGATTTACCTGTTTACTTTGATTTGTTTGTTCCTGTTCGTTGGTTTTGTTTTGTTTGTCTTTCCGTGTCTTCGCAGACACGGATTTTGCTTTCGTTTTCCGACAGACGTTTAACGATAAATATCTTAAACCCAGAAACGGGCTACTTTTGATCATGTGCCTGTGTCCACTGCCAAACACTCTGGATGTTGGCAAATTGGCTTCTGTTGGTTGCAATAAATGTGTACTCTGCAAGATGTCGGGAAACAGCGGTTTGTGACGTTCCCTTGTGTCTACAGTTGACCAGAAACTGTTTTGAGAAGTGGCACCAAAGACTGTGAAAGAACAAATTGTCTCACCATGTTTTAATTTGGAATGTTTTGTATATAGTTTGTTTTCAATGAATCTTCCCAAATGAAAAAAAAAAAACTTTCTGCATGGCTCACTGACTATTGCTTACTCTGGTGGCTTTTCTCTTTGTCTGGCGGCCTTTGAGAGAGAGATGGCCCATCTGACAGATTTTACAGGTGTGGACAAGCCTCAGGTGTGGATCATGAATATTCTTGAAATTAGCATATAGCCCTCCCACAGCCTGAAATAAATGTGACCAGTTCTGATAAAAACAGGTTTTTAGCTATTTAGATCTCAGATGTGCTAAACTATTTTCACACCCTTACATAAACAAGACCTTGATGAACAAACGCATATTGGCAAAACAATTCGTCACTATAGTTTAGTGTGTGCTTTCACAACTTTTGTGACGGCAGAAAAATTTACTCTTTATAACTTGTGTGTTTGTAGATCTATTTACAAGCTGCATATGATACTGACCACACTATTGATGGCATATAAATGTAGCTGTGATTGTCCTTCAAATAAAAATATCAAACACTTTGGAGTAAGTGTGTGTTAAGTTGATGAAATTGAGATAAATATCAGACCATGCCAAAATCAAAAACCTCCTCTAAGCTTAGCACGGACCTCAGAGGGTTAATGTGGCTGTCCATAGGACATTTATTGTCAAAAGATTCTCTCACTCACACTCACAAGAAATATGCACATCAAAATAAAAATGACAACATTCCTTCATAATAATTTCAGGATTCCGCCATTGGACCGAGTCAACGTGTTCAATCCGTGAGGGCAACTCATTCTCAGATGGATCAGAGGTATGGCACTTTTTCTCGTAACAATCAGTGCACCTGCATGGCTCTCACCTTTCTGGCCTACCACCATGAGGGGTTGCATCTGGACACAAGCTCCCTTGACCACGTGCTTGAACGTGGAGATGCACTCTATGTAGGAATTAAACAACAGCTTATATTGGACAAAACGTTCCAACACAACTATTTGACCATAGAGGAGATGCCACAGCAGGTGTTGACTGATTCATGTGTTTACAATGCGCGCACGAACAATTCGGATCTCAGGGTCGGTTTCCTGAGAGACGAAGAAGCCAGCCCGAAGAGCAGCAGAAGAGGATCGTCCCTTGCCACTCAACTGGAGTGCCTGTCACAAGATGTCAGCCATGCTTTTCTCATTGTAGCTCCCGAGTGCATTGCAGTGTTTCGTGACAGAACAGGACGCTATGGGTTGTTTGATTCCCACTCCAGATCTGCACGAGGTTTGCCACACTCTAGTGGAACTGCAATTGTGCTGACTTTCTGTGAGCTGAGTGACATGGTTGACCACTTGCATGCGCTTTTTGCAGACCGCAGCCCTTATGCGAGCTATGAGCTCATGCCAGTGTCCTTTGAAAGTGACCACGGTTTCAGTGAGACCCTGGACAGTCGGCGGATGTGGCAATGACAAAGCCAACAACGGCGGTACCAGAAGCACAGACGTGTGTGGAAGCCAACATCCCAAGGAGTAAAACCGATGATGGACAACCAAAGAAACTTCAATCGGGAGTGAACTTCAATCAGCAGGATTTCTCCAAACTGGGCAAAGAAAGGCAAAGAAAAGCTGTGCGTAGAGCAAGTGAGTGCAAAAAGCAACACGTACCACCTGGAGACAACGGCCTGAGAACCACTAAAAGAAGCCAATATGACAAACTGCAATATGCCAGCAGTTTGGAATTTCGGCTGAAAAAAGTGCATGCAATGAAAACCAAATATGCACAAGACTGTCATCACCGAAAACAAAAGAAGGATTACATCACCAGAAGATACAGCACCGATCCTGCTTTTCAAAGCAGACAGAAAAAGTACCTGAGGGAGAGGTACAGCACCGATCCTGCTTTTCAAAGCAGACAGAAAAAGTACCTGAGGGAGAGGTACAGCACAGATCCTGCTTTTCAAAGCAGACAGAAAATGTTCATGAAAAAGTACCTGAGGGAGAGGTACAGCACCGATCCTGCTTATCAAAGCAGACAGAAAAAGAACGTGACGGAAAAATACCACAACAACCCAGAATTCAGGCTGCGTCATGTACGACGCTGCACCCTGAACAAAAAGCATAGACTCGCCACAAATGCTGCACTTCATGTTCGTCACAAGTTGCAGTGTGCCCTGAGAATCAAGAGGAAATACATGGACTTGGTAAGCCACCGCCCGGAAACTCCACAACCTGTGGTCAACCCTGCAATGGAAGCTGCTATTTCTGCGTTCCGGGAAAGGATTCGACATGGGCCCACACGTGTCTGCACAGTGTGCCACAGAGCTCTGTTCCCCAATCAGGTAAGGCATTGCAACAGAGCCAAATATGGCAAAACATTGGCGTGGCGGCTGCTTGCTTGACTGGTACGCACGTCCACGTATGTGACGGTGAGTGCTCAGCCCCATGTACTGTTCCGCAAGACAGGATGCAGGAGTGGATCTGCCACACCTGTGACAGCCACCTGATCAAAGGAGGGATGCCGTCCATCGCAGTTGCTAATAGCCTGCAGCTAGCACTCATTCCCCCAGAGCTGGAGGAGTTAAATGTGCTGGAAAGGCAGTTGATTGCAAAAATCCTGCCGTTTGCAAAAATAGTTGCGTTGCCCAAGGGACGGCAAAGAGCGGTACACGGTGCAGTTGTGTGCGTACCGTCAGAGGTGGAAACCACGGTGAACTCTCTCCCGAGGCCCAGCGCCGAAGCCCAGCTGTTGCAGGTAAAGTTGAAGCGAAAAATAAAGTACAAGGGATATCAGCACTTCTACACTGTGAACATGAAGAATGTGCTGGCAGGCCTGAGAAAACTGAAAGACGCACATCCGCAATACAGCGACGTAGCGATAGATGAGAGCGCTACGTTTGAAAGTCTCCAAGGTGATCGGCCGGTCGATGAAGAGGACGCACGACGGGACAACCCGGATGCCGCACAGCCCGCGGAGCCCAGCAACCCAGACGGAGAAATGGAAACCGCTGCCGACGCAACGGATGAACGGCGGCCCAGTGACGCGGACAAAGAAAAGGAGGACCTCAGACCTGGTTTGGCCCTGGACACTTGCATGCAGCCTCCTGACATAGCGCAGGAAGTCCTGTCGTATGGCGATGGAATATTCAGCGTCGCTCCCGCCCAAGGAAACAAACCCGTCGGCTTCTTCTCCACACCAAAGCTTGAAGCCATGGCCTTTCCTGTGCAGTTCCCAACTGGACGGAACACACTGGATGAGGTCAGGCAAGTCAAGTTGTCCCCAAGCAGGTACTTCAACACGAGGCTATTCTGTGTCGATACCCGCTTTGCAAAGGACCAAAGCTATCTCTTCTTTGCGCAGTTTGTAACGGAGACTCACATGGCCACCTGCAGCATGTCGATCCAGACGCGGAAGGGAAAGAAAATGCCGGGACGGCAGGAGGATTTCCAACAAGATGCTCCAGGATAAAGTAGAGTTGGAAAAACTCATCCAAAATAAGGAAGCGACGCGTTTCATGCAACCCCTTCGAGGCACTCCAGCGTACTGGGAGAAAACGCTTCGAGATCTTCACGCCATGGTGAGACAGTTGGGCAAGCCAACCTTTTTTGTCACTTTTTCTGCCGCCGAAATGAGATGGCCCGAATTCATTGCGGTCATAAAAGCTCAGCAAGGCGAGGAAGGGGACTTTTCAGGGCTTGACTGGAATGAAAAATGTGAGATTCTCCGGAGCAACCCAGTCACTGTCATGCGCATGTTTGAGAAGAGGGTGGATGCGCTCATGACAGATCTGATCCTGTCACCTGCACAGCCCATCGGTCCAGTGGAGGATTACCTATTTCGGGTGGAGTTTCAAGCCAGAGGAAGTCCTCATATTCATATGGTGGTTTGGATTGAAGATGCACCGGGGGTTCAGGATCCCGAGGACTGTCCGGATGTCATCGAGTTCATCGACCGCTACATAACCTGCCGGATGCCTGACGAGAAGGCAGACCCCGAGCTCCACAAAATTGTGTCCGAGGTTCAAATTCACAGCCGAAACCACTCCAAAACGTGCAGGAAAGGAAATGTGTCGTGCCGATTTGGTTTCCCCAGGCTACCCATGGACAAAACGATCATCGCCTCTGCACCCTGGAACGACGATGAAGATGCTGGCGGGAACAAGAAAGGTGGGGAAAAAGCCAAAGATGCCAATGATGTCCAGGAAAAGGAGTGTGGAACAAAAGATTCCAAAAAGAGTAAAAAGTCCAAGAAATTTGTTGGAAAGAAACAAAGGGAGGCTAAGGAAAAGCTGAAACCGGTCAGAGACTTTCTCATGGACGCAAATGCCTCATTCGAGGATTTGTCGGACTTGCTGGAGAAATGCAAGATGACCCATGACGAATACCAGGAATCTGTCAAGGCCCTCACCTCTGGAATGGTTGTCATGATGAAGCGTGAGCCCAAGGACTGCTGGGTAAACGGGTACAACCCGGATCTGCTGCGAGCGTGGAACGCCAACATGGACATCCAGTTTATACTGGACGAGTTCAGTTGCATCATGTACATGATGTCGTACGTGGCCAAACCGGAACACGAGATGACCGAGTTCCTGAACTCGGTCATTCGTGACGTGAAAAAGTCAAAGGTCAACGAACGGGATGAAATGAAGCAGATCATGCAGGCGTACGCTAAGCACAGAGAGGTCAGCGCTCAGGAGTCTGTGGCACGGGTTTGCAGCCTACCGCTTAAAAAGTGCTCGCGTACGGTCATTTTCGTACAGACTGATGAGGACGGTCTGAAAATGAGTCTTCCCCTGAGCAGACTGAAGGACATGGGCCCAGACGAAGAGGACGTGTGGATGTCAGGATTGCCCGACAAGTACGAAAACAGACCTGCGACAGGAGACTTTAATGACATGTGTCTGGCCGATTTTGCATCGGGCTGCAGGGTTCTCTACGGCCGGCAAACTGAAGGACCGAATGCCATTCCCCTCCAGAACGACAAAGGATTCGTTCAGAAAAGAACCCAGGGAAAATCTGCCATCATCCGGTTTACTCGGTTCTCGGAGAAAAAACAACCGGAAAAGTTTTACAGACGGCTGTTAAAATTGTATTTCCCGCACAGGACGGATGACGAACTGAAAAGCGAATACTATCCGACGTATGAAGACTTCTACAACCGTGGCCGTGGAGGGAGCGTAAAACAATACGTGGACTTCAACAGGAAACGATATGAAGGACAAGGGAAAGAAATTGAGAAGGCGCTGAAACAGCTTGAAAAGCAAGGGCCGGTTCTCAATGCGTGGAACACTTTTGCACCGGAGGTTGAAGTGGATCGTTTGGAGTGTGTCGCTCAGCGACAAGCCATTCACCCCGATGAGCACGAAGAGCAAGACCAGATTCCCGATTACGAAGTCCATGCTCTGTACAGTGGTGCAATTGACGCACCGAAATTGAGCCCGGACTTTGTGAGGAGCATGTACCGAAGCCTCAACGAGACGCAAGCGTCCGTTTTCTACACCGTGCGCGAGTGGTGTTTGAAGCGTGTCTGGGGTCACAATCCTGAGCCCCTGTTTTACTTTATATCTGGGGGAGCCGGCTGTGGCAAATCCCACGTCATTAAGTGCGTTTATCAGGAGGCTACCAAGATTCTGCGCCAACTTCCCAGGTTTCGCGATGAGGCGGACATGTCCCAGCCTGCAGTGCTGCTGACGGCGTTTACTGGCACTGCGGCTTTCAACATCTCTGGTAAAACCCTGCACTCGGTCTTGAAGCTCCCGAGAAATTTGAGACCGCCGTATCAAGGACTCGGAAACGCACTGGACGAAGTGAGAGCGGTACTGTCCAATGCAGAGATTCTCATTATTGACGAGATATCCATGGTCTCGAAGGAACTCTTTGCCTATGTCCACTGGAGATTCCAGCAAATCAAAGGCAACAGGAAACCATTTGGAGGTATGTCTGTCCTTGCAGTTGGTGACTTCTACCAGCTGCCACCCGTTGGTAAAGCCAAACAGCTCTGCGCGTCTGTGAGGGGATGTGCTTGATCTCTGGAAAGATTTCCAGATGGTCAACCTTACGGAGATCATGCGGCAGAAAGACGATCGTGCTTTCGCCCAACTCTTGAACAGGATCAGAACTAAGAAGAAGACTGATCCTCTCAGCGTCGACGACGCAGCTCTGCTCACACAGGCTGTCGCTGAGTTCAAAGATTGTCCGCCTGATGTCCTTCATATCTTTGCCACGAACAAAGAGGTCGATGCGCACAATGCTGCAACCGTAACTGCCCTGCGCTTGCAAGTCGTCAACATTCCAGCAGAGGACTACAGAAAAGACCCGCGGACAGGAGGAATGGTCATCCTGACTGATCTCAAGGGCAACAGCAGGGATTTACCGGACAACATACAAGCTGCTCAGGGAGCACGGGTCATGGTGACGAGGAACCTGGATACCGAGGACGGTATTGTAAATGGGACCTTTGGAACAATCGCCAACATTGTTCCCATCGCTGGATGTGGGCCGACGACGGTGAAGCTGATCGGACTGCAATTGGATAATCCCACGGCGGGTCAGAAATTCCGCAGGAAGATTGCAGGGGCGACCGATGACTTGGTGTACATCGAAAGGTTCGAGGAACAAATGAGCAAAAGAGGAGTGGTTCGGCGGCAGTTCCCGATGAAACTGGCCTTTGGATGTACAGCTCACAAAGTGCAAGGCATGACTATGAAGTCTGCAGTGGTCTGTCTGAAGCGTGTTTTTGAATCTGGAATGGCCTATGTCGCCCTAAGCCGGACGACCTCGCTTGAGGGACTGAGGATAATCGACTTTGAAGAAAAGAAGATTTATGCCGATCCGAACGTCACGACGGCAATGGAGAATATGAGTCACGCTTCATTCCGGAGTACAAGGCCACTGTTGCATTTTGTGAAATCGGCAGAGCACGCCGCTCCAACGTTGACCGTCGTCCATCACAATGCGGAAGGACTTCCACCGCACATGGAGGACTTGAAGTCTCACCACGAGCTCGGACTTGCCGACGTTTTATGCGTCACCGAAACCCATTTGTCGGGATCGTTTGTTTCCCCGAAGTTCCAGTTGGAGGGATATGACATGTTTGCGCGCAACAGACATGTGTCCTACACCAACAGAGTCGACATGGCTACAAAAGATGGAGGTGGAGTTGCGGTGTACTGCAGGAGCAGTCTTCAGGCAGAGGCCCGGAGATACTTTCACGACGTGACGGATCTTGAATTCTCAGTCGTCAAAGTTGAGTCCCCGGTCAGAGCCTTGATAGCCGCAGTGTACAGACCACCAAATTTAGGTCTCGACACGTTCCTTCCAAACATGCAAAGCCTCTTGGACTCTTTGGAGACGATGGATTGCCAGCCTGTCGTCGTTTGTGGAGACTTCAATGAAGACCTGCTCTCAAGAGGGAAGAAAGCCATCCGGGAGTTGTTTCACTCCCGAGGCTATAGCCAGCTTGTCTCCGCTGCCACGACTGAAAAGCAGACACTGATTGATCACATTTACATTTCGCGACCAGAATTGTGCCTTCAATCGGGTGTGCTGCAAACATATCACAGTTATCACGTTCCGGTATACTGTATTTTGACTTCGTCGGCAGTGGGAGCTAGCGCTTTATTCGTCGTAGAATGAGAACCAAGACCGGGTTTCTGTGTCAGATTCAAAGACGGTTACCACGCAATGGGTAGTTAATTAGGGTGTGTGTGGAGGGCGTCGGTCTCGGGAGTGGCATGGTTGCCTGTCTTGTTTCATGTGGTAGAGGCCTTTGGAGCAGTGAGACTTTCCGGGGGCAGGTTTGGCACTCTCACAGGGTGTGACAGTGAACTGTCACCCGGAAGGGAGCTCCAAAGGCCTTAATTGGTTGAATTATTATTTGATTATTTAATTGGTGTCAATCAATTAAACCATGTCTGGGGGGAGAGACAGAACAATAAATAAATAAAATCCGGTCCGTAGACCGACAAACTCCACTCCGCGTCTCCTGGCTGTTCTGTTCCCGTTCAGGGTTTGTCACGTGGCGTGTGACGGTTTGGTGCCAAAAACCCGGGACAGAGCAGCATCCCTCTTGGCTGTCATGGGGATTACCCCCACCTCGGTCGAGCGACTGAAAAGCCGCAAGATCAGGGTGGTGAAGCCGGAGGGGAGGAAGCTGGATTGGCGGAGTCCAGTGAGGACACCGCCCTATAGCCTGGTGCAGGGGGGAGAAGGCTCTAGCCCTGAGGGCTGGTTGAAGCCAAAGGGTAGAGTGCTTCGTAACCCAGAGGCATGCAGGAGGGGGTGTCCAAGACGTTCCGGTATACTTTATTTTGACTATTTTGACTTCGTCGGCACCAGGTAAGTATAATATTCTGAGCAGGTAAGTATAAGTATTATTGTACATACATATTGTGGAAATGAAGAATAGAATTATTCTTCATTTCCACAATATGTACAATAATCTCTGTTGATGTCTATGTTAATATGTATGTGTACTAACAATGTGTGTCCATCTACAAATCCCCTAATTTTGCAGGTACATTCCAGGGGTCTATAGTTTTGGAAACAAAACATAGCTTTTTTTAAACCTGATACTAACATCTCACTCTCGGCCTGTACCTTGACGTTGGTGAGTGAGCTTTAAACTAAACCAGGCCATTTTATGTCTAACTTACTATTTCAGTGCTTTGACATGGGGAAATAAAATGTATTATTATAAAATAATAATAAAGTAAGGTTTCATTACAGTGTTGTCAGATAACACAAGTGACAGGCATGTTGCCATAAACTGACGTAAGCTGTAACGACTACTTATGACACCTCTTATGTCAACTTTATGACACTGTTTTATGTTGACCATATGTGTTGGTGTTACTGATCCATTTTTTGTTGCCACTTCTACTTATTTGATCTATTTCAGTACAAAGATTTGGGAAACACTGCGATTTTATTTCTATTCTATTTTCATTCCAAATTCAGTTTAGTTCAAGTTAGTTTTTCAATCCTGTTGAAACTACAAGCGATCGCTAGCTAGTCAGTTAATAATAATGGTTTCGTGCTGCTAGATATGGAGCGTTAGACACAATCACGGCTTAATAAATCGCGTAAGAAAGGTTTTCCTAAAACAAAACAAAATTGCACTGATATGGGATCCCGTTAATAATATAATAATACGTTTAATTTGAAGTGCCTTTCTAGGAACCCAATGACGTACAGTATAAAAGGGGTAAGTAATAATAATAAAAAATAATAACAATAATAAAAATGACAGAATTTACAAACAAAGCACAACAGTCCTAGCAATGAGGACAAAAGTCCTAGCAATGAGGAGAACTAAACTACAAAAAAGCCAGACTGAAGAGGTGAGCCTTCAGACTGGATTTAAAAATAGAGGTGGACTTGCGGATTGAGGCAGGGAGGGCATTCCAGAGGATAGAAGAAGCTGCACTAAAGGCTCTGTCCCCCACGGTGCACAGCCTGATGTGGGGTAGGAGTGGTCGGATCGATACCAAAAGTATCGATACTACCAATACTAAGTCTTCTTTTGAGTATCGATATTAGCGTCAATATGATCGATACAAAAAAACTGATCCGTCTCTCTCTTCTACGTTGTACCCATTTTTATTTCATCAAAGACTAGAGAAACTGTCTACAACGTTCCGTTGTCACCTTCTGACAAGAGTGTAACGTTAGATCAGTTCTGGGCAGGTGAACACACTTCTTAGTGCATGCACTCTTTGCTTCTCTGCTGCTGTTGTGTGCACTCATTAACAAACAACATGCGCGCAGTGCTCACCTAGACTGTTCCTCTTTAGTTCAGAGAAGACACATAGTTGCACTGATGGCTAAATGAAAGAAGAGCATCATTTGGAGTTATTTCACAGCTGTGAATGAAAACGGAGGAGATAAATGCCCCAGCAGCCGGACCCACGAGACAAAGACAGAGCTCACTGGCAGTCTTTTCAGAGAGGCAAGGAATATCCAGGTATATAGTAGTGAAATTGATATTTTAGTCAAATTGGATCTTCACCATTGGTTAATGTTACATTTTCAAACTGTAATTAGTCATCATTAGCTGTTACTGTAACAGACTATATTCAGACATCCAAATAATATATTCAGCCCATTGAAACTTATCTAAATGAATTAATTTAATGGAATTGAAAAAAATGATATACCTCAAACCTGAAAAGAACCTAAAAAGAAATGCTTAATGTTTGGCAAATAATTTGGTGGTAATGAAAATGTATTCAGAAGTAGCCTATTAATGATGCATTCACGTCAGGAATAGGAGATTCTGGAGAGATGCCTGAGACAGAGTTTCCCACCACTATCAACAAAACACCAAATGATGGAATTTCTTGTGGAAGAATGGTGTTGCATTCCTCTAATAGAGTTCCAGATACTTGTAGAATCTATGTCAACATGCATTGAAGCTGTTCTGGAAGCTTGTGGTGGCCCAACGCCTTATTAATACACTTTATTTTGCTGTTGTCTTTATTTTGGCAGTTACCATTACAACTTTTGATGCTTGAACAAGGAGAACTGCAGTGCCTGACAGCTGCTGTTATTCATTATCTCTATTCACTGCAAATATAAAAGAGAGAGGGGACTGAATTACACTAAGATTGGCTAAACAATCACATGGTCAGCTCACTCATTTCATTAGTAAATCCATACATTGACTATTTCAGGGCTCCCAGACTGGGAAGAACTATTTGGGAGATTCTCACCAAAATGCATTTTATTTTCTCCCTTCAAGAACACATTGTTTATTTTTCCACATTTCATAAATTACATAGACTTTCAGATAAAACAAACCTTTCCACATATATAGATACAGCAGGTAATCAGGGCCTGATCATTGTAATTATTAAGATATATAAATATGGTTAAATAATTTTGTACATGAATACTTATATAGATACAGTAATACACAATATTTAGATATGCATTTCCACATTCATCATTTGTTGCCAAATATTCACTGCATTCACAATCAGTTCAAATATCCCCTGGGTATTGGTCGATCAAAGTTGCTTCAAAGGTAGTCAATGGGGTCGCAGTCTTCAGCCACATTTCAGAGGGCCTTCAAATGAATGTTTGGCAACCCCTAGATTATTTGACAAAGCTGTATTCAACTTGCATAATCATGAAGGTGTCTGATGATTAACTGTGATTGATGTTGCTAACTTCTATCTTGGTGTTGTATGTGGAGGCTGCATCTGTGAAATCCTGCACCAACAGAAGCAGACAGACATAGTCAGATGTGGGAAAGAAGGGGAAAACAGCATACTATCAGTCATTTTAAACAGCACAAAGATTTGCATGGGAATATAGGGAGGTCTTACAACGTAGGTGGGTATAGCAGCATCGGGCGTCTCAGTGTTCTGCTGGAACACAAAAATAATTCTTCACTGATAAATACAACGGAACACAAACAAAAAATGTTGTGTGAATGACTGCAGCATCGCTGCTAATGCACAAACCAACGCATATGCGCAAGGTGAACGGGGCAGCAGACTCACTCTTGGGGGTGGGCGTGGGGCCATGCCAGGTAGCCTTTTTTTTGGCGTTGGGGACATATGTTTGTCATTTATGCTTTCATACACAGTATTATTTGGATCTGCAAGACAAAGGCAGTCCACATTGGTGGAAGACAAACGGAAGGGCTACAAAGACACATGGCGGAGATTCACAAACAAATTCACAAACTGCTTTAGGTGCTTTGTGTCAAAAGTATTCTTGTGAGTTTGTACGGTGCCCTTACTTTGAGCAGGCTCAGTAGTGGTTCTGTGGTCACTGCTTGTAGACTGGTTGTTTCTGGAGGGTTCAATGTTCATGCTGTAATGTGATGTGCCCCCAGACCCCTCTTGTCTCTGTCTTTGGGTCCATCCAGTTTTACTGTCTGTTTTGAAAACAAGGCAATTTAGCAAAAACCCTTTCGTTAGACACCTTTGTAAAGAGACACCAAAACCCTGAGGAGTATCATGTGTGAAGATATGGTTGAGCCAGTCCAGGTTTTGCCATACACAGGTTAGCAAAGCACTAGCCTTATGAGCGTGGAATTAAAAAATATTTTATGTATGACTTAATATGACGAATCAGGGTGGGGTGCTAACTGGGTGCTCTAACAGCCAACTAATAAAAAGTACTTCAGAAATCCTGAAGCGGAAATCAAAAGCTATCGCCATTTAATCAGATGGTAAAGCGAAGGCTTGAGAACGAACCTAGTGCAGCTCCACTCAGCTCCACTAACCTACTTCTGATAAAAGCTGAATTGTCTCAAATGCTATAAATTAGGAATATTTATCTCCTTGTGTAATGGCAGAATAGTTCAATTAAGGAAATGGCAGTAAGGATGAGAATAAAATCAGACATACTGTTTCTGGCAGTTTGTTGCCCAATGACTTTAGAGCTGTTTCTACAATACATAGAAAAAAGAGAGAAGCTGTTATCATTCTTGTTGTTACAGTGGCACAGAAGTGATAGAGTATATAACAGTGTATATTCTTCATTTGGACATGCACTTCTTGTTGGAAAAGTCCTGCTCTATGTTCCACATCCTCAGTATGACGGTTTCACCCAGGGCAGAAAATATTAAACCCCTTCATGTTCTGAGAATTTTATTGGACAAATTTAAATAAAAATATACATGAGCTCCTGAGGTTTTGAACATGTTTCAGGCTTTTAATACCACCCCATGTCTTGTTTTTTTAATATAGACTCACCTCAGGTGTCTGACGCCAAAATACAAAGCCAGAGCCAAAATAGCTACACCCGCGATTACCCCAATGGTGACCCCTGCAGCCTCTCCTGGGGTCAGAAGGAAGGCAGGAATGCTTGGGGCTTCCGCTGTAACACACACACACACACACACATTCATTATCATTATCACAGGTACACAACACTCTCCATCACAGAATGTCATCATGTTGCTGTAAAACACTTCACGGAGAAATCACATTGCCACCACTTTCTTTGAAAAGCTATGCTAAGCTAGCTAAACTAAACCCATTCCCCAGAGAGCTACGGTATTATATGTATTGAAACCGTTCAAAACAGCTGAATCTGTTTGCTGTGAAGGTGTCCAGGGACAAGGAACTCTTAACCATTGGCAAGGATGGCTTAACCATTTGCATATTAATTGATCAAATTAACAGGATTTAATCAAAAATAACTAGACTAGTAATTTATTGTCAAGTAAATGCAGAGGGACAAGATTACAAAAAACTCCACAAATATGGAGTCCAAAGAGTTCTATACTTCCATGTCTTGCATCATAAAAAATATATATTGTGGCAGCTGCCCGGAGGCATACTGAGGGGTTGTAGTGGAGGGGCGGTACATAGTGGGCCACTGGCTCCACCCCCACACCATAATGGGAAGTCCGGGGCTGATGGGGCACACCTGACTCGCGTTTTCTAATAATGACACAGGATATAAAATAAATGCTGTTACTCTCGTGAAGCGCTAAGTACCGAGAAGGGAAATGTGTCGGAGACAGAGAGGAAGTAAAAGTATTGTTTTTGATTGATTACCTGGATTTGAATTGGACTACCTGAAAATCCTGTTTGTGTATCGACCCATTGTTTGTTTGAGGACCTGGATTTGGATTTGCGACTTTTGGATTTCGGACAAAGACAATGAAAACGGATTACGGACTGAACGTGTTTGCTTCCCCATTTACCCCACCTGTGTACATTTTCCCAAATAAACTCCTCCTGTTTCCTTATTTACCCTTGTATGCTGGTTTTGTTATTCTTTGGCGGCATTGAAACCCAACACCCCGGTTCCTGCTACAATATATGGGAAAAAAGTGTAACTTCAGCTTAGCTTAACTCTTTCACTTGCAAAACAATTTTTCTAACATAAAGGCTGTACTGTTAAGCTAAACTTATTATTTAATTATGCTTTTACTGATGATTCACAGATATTTTACTACATATATTTGGCTGTAACATATATTTCACCTTTAACTATCAGCATATGGACAGCGAAGACATTGTATCCTGTGATGTCATTGGTGGCAATACAGGTATAATTCCCACTGTCAGTGCAGTTGCTCTTCTCTATGACATACACGCCGGTATTCACATCTGTCTGTGTCCCATTTACGGTCCAGTGAATGGCTGCAGGAGGTACAGAAGCAGCTGAGCAGTATAACATTACAGCCGAGCCCACCTCTGCCGTGTCTTCACCCAAGATAACTATGTCCTCTGGTCCATCTGTAACACATAGCATGTCCATCAGCTCTCAGTCCTGTTGGACACATTGCAGGGGATGGGATGGGAGGCTGTCATATGGCTGAATACTGGTTATAAACATAGGTAGTCAGACTGAATACAGCTCTGGATAGCTCACAGGCTACAGTTTAAGTCAGAGATTCCCCAGCCCTGGTTCAGCTCCTTGGGCTGATCAGTGTTTGTAGTGCTCTATTGCAAATGAAAATATGAAAAACTTAAGAAAGAAAACCAACATGAAATTATACTTATCTCTTTGTCAATGTCCGTTCCAATCCAAAATCCAGGTCCAAGTCCACAATCCAGTCCGTAGTCGATATTCAAAGCAATTCAATTCCAAACACACAAACACACTCCCACACTCTTTTCAAATCCTGGCTGGTCAAACAACTTCACAGGTACTAACTCTCCAAACAAACACAGCACCTCCTTCCAAAACACGTTCCTACTCCTCTCCAAGTGTGATGGGATTCAGCCCTTTAAATAGGCCTCAAAATGGCTTTCAGCTGGTCGTTAGTCCCGTTGCCTTCACTTTGCTCAGGTGTGACTGTGGCCTGCTGGGAAATGTAGTGTTTCCTGGCTCCCATGTGTTGTAGGCCAGGCCCCTTGGGCTCTGACCTCAGGAGGGCTGAGCGGCCTATGTCCAGCGGCCACCAGGAGGGCCCCCCTCTCCCGGTCCACTCAGGCAGTGCTCCACCGGGATCAAATGTCCAGACTCCATAGTCTCCGTTTGCCTGAAAAAATATCTGGCAGACATTACTGAGTGACGCAAGTTGCTCACCTTGACCGCCTCCAAGTGGCCATATGTGTGTATTTGCTCTGGATTCCAAGGACGGAATGGTCACTGCTCCTGCTCTGGTCTTCACCAATCCTCCATGGCTCCTCCAGCGAACTTGATGCAGCTTCTCACTCTGAGGTCCTCTGCTAGGCCCCTTCCACCCCTTTTCCAGGTGGTCAGGCTCAACAACCAGGGAAAACATTCTCTTTGAAAGATTGTTAGATTTATTCTTCACATTTGTATTTCCTTTCCACAGACGCTTCCCACGGTCCTTTCTTTGACAAGTCAGCCTATTTTGTTTCCGATTTTTCTTCAGGGGAGTCCTTTTAAACTCCCTTACTCTTCTCTGACTTTTTCATTTCAGTTGAACAGATGGACTCACCACTTCAGGAGAGGGTTGGGTGTCCCATCTGACCTCAGCCATCACCAAGAGGCTTTCCTCCACGCTATGGTCCCACCATAGCTCCTCCTCCACAAACTGCTCCTCCAGTTCCCCTCCAAGGTCCGGCAGGCTGAGGGGGACTGAGGACCATCGATCCCACTCTGACTCCGTCTGGTCATTGTCTACGGTCAGCTCCACTGGTTGCAAGATCTGCACCTGGGTACTAGAATCTTTAGTGACAGGAAAACACTTTGCACATTCCAGCTCCGCACTCACCCCTTCCAGTCGGTCTTGTAGGTCCAGCAGAGTCTCCGTTTGGATTTTTAAAACCTCACGAAAGGATTTCTCTATGGCCCGCTGCTGGGCTTCTTTTTGGTCCAGTCTCTCCCTTAAGTCATGTACTTCCTCTTGCAGAAGAGGAACCTCTTCGTTTTTCTTTTGTTCTATTAGAAGGGCTGTAGAGGTGGTTTGGTGAAGTTCCTGTAATTTCAACATTTTCTCTCCTTGTTGTAAAGCAAGGGCCTTCCCCTGCTCCAACTGAGCCTTCAGCTCCCACCTTCCCTCGCTCTCCTGCTCCACTCGGCACCGGAATTGCTCCGCCTCGGACGCATGGTTCTCCGCTGCTTTCCTTAGCTCTGCCTCCTTCTGGGCAAGCTCGGTCTGTGCATCCCCCAAGGCCCTGGCATATTCCTCTTTAGCCTGGTCTTGGGACTCCTGGATGTCCAGACACTGTCGGTTCCTTTTCTCAAACATCTGGGTTAGGTTTCTCACCTGTTCTTCGAGCGCCAGGTTGTGGGCCTCTACCCGCCTCATGTCATCGCCAAGGGATGCTTTGTCCTTCTCCAGCTCCCCAGCCATGATTCCCAGCACTCTCAGGGAGTCAATGTGCTCCTCCTGCAATTTCCCCACTGCCAGCAGGTGGTGCTCCTCCGAGGTCCCCAACTCCACCTTCAGCCGGTACAGTTCAGTCTGGGCATCTTTTAGTTGTTGGACCTCCCGGAGGGTGACTCGCCATCGGTCCTCCACCATGGCCGCCCGTCTCTGGTTCTTCACCAGGTCCTCCCTCTGGTCCCGACAACACTTCTCCAGTTTATTAATCACTTCATCTTGGCCCTTTATTACATCGTGCGCCTCTCCCAACTCCGTCTCCAAAACAGCACATTTATCTGCCTCATTTATATGCTGCTTTTGTGGCCTACCTGGGATCATTTTCCTCTTTTCCCTAGGGGGCACCACAGAGCAGGGGTGGCCATTCTTCTCTTTGACCTTTCCTTCCTTTGGGTCTTTCCAGCCCACTTCTTCCCTCCTGGAACACTCACTGGGTTGGTGGCCATACTCCAGACAGCATATGCACCATGGGGCACCACTTTGTGCCAATTGGGCCTGCTCCTTGTTCCAAGCCTCCATGGCTGGGCCTACTGTCCAGTCACCTTCCATCAGCATGCCTTTTTCTTTCAAAAATCCCCAAAACAAATCCTGCTGCACTACCTCCTCTTGCCTGTAAGTGATGCCCTCTGCCCGCATTCTCCACCATATGTGGTGTCCCCAGGGGTTGGGCGACACGCACGGACCTTGCAGAGGGCGTAGGCAAGTTAAAGAACCCAGAGGAGGCAGTAATATAAACAAAATGATAATTTATTAACTACTACTTACAACACAAAACAAAGGGTGGGGTCTTCGGGAGAATACAAACACAAAGTCCGCCATCCTTATCTCTTTGTCAATGTCCGTTCCAATCCAAAATCCAGGTCCAAGTCCACAATCCAGTCCGTAGTCGATATTCAAAGCAATTCAATTCCAAACACACCTCACACACTCACACACTCACACACTCACACACTCACACACTCACACACTCACACACTCACACACTCTTTTCAAATCCTGGCTGGTCAAACAACTTCACAGGTACTAACTCTCCAAACAAACACAGCACCTCCTTCCAAAACACGTTCCTACTCCTCTCCAAGTGTGATGGGATTCAGCCCTTTAAATAGACCTCAAAATGGCTTTCAGCTGGTCGTTAGTCCCGTTGCCTTCACTTTGCTCAGGTGTGACTGTGGCCTGCTGGGAAATGTAGTGTTTCCTGGCTCCCATGTGTTGTAGGCCAGGCCTATGTCCAGCGGCCACCAGGAGGGCTCCCTCTCCCGGTCCACTCAGGCAGTGCTCCACCGGGATCAAATGTCCAGACTCCATAGTCTCCGTTTGCCTGAAAAATATCTGGCAGACATTACTGAGTGACGCAAGTTGCTCACCTTGACCGCCTCCAAGTGGCCATATGTGTGTATTTGCTCTGGATTCCAAGGACGGAATGGTCACTGCTCCTGCTCTGGTCTTCACCAATCCTCCATGGCTCCTCCAGCGAACTTGATGCAGCTTCTCACTCTGAGGTCCTCTGCTAGGCCCCTTCCACCCCTTTTCCAGGTGGTCAGGCTCAACAACCAGGGAAAACATTCTCTTTGAAAGATTGTTAGATTTATTCTTCACATTTGTATTTCCTTTCCACAGACGCTTCCCACGGTCCTTTCTTTGACAAGTCAGCCTATTTTGTTTCCGATTTTTCTTCAGGGGAGTCCTTTTAAACTCCCTTACTCTTCTCTGACTTTTTCATTTCAGTTGAACAGATGGACTCACCACTTCAGGAGGGTTGGGTGTCCCATCCATTCCAGCCATCACCAAGAGGCTTTCCTCACGCTATGGTCCCACCATAGCTCCTCCTCCACAAACTGCTCCTCCAGGTTTCCCTCAGTCCCATGTGAGCTGGGGACTGAGACCATCGATCCCACTCTGACTCCGTCTGGTCATTGTCTACGGTCAGCTCCACTGGTGCAAGATCTGCACCTGGGTACTAGAATCTTTAGTGACAGGAAAACGCCTGCACATTCCAACTCCCGCACTCCACCCTTCGTAGGTCTTGTAGGTCCAGCAGAGTCTCCGTTTGGATTTTAAAACCTCACGAAAGGATTTCTCTATGGCCCGCTGCTGGGCTTCTTTTGGTCCAGTCTCCCTTAAAGTCATGTAACTTCCTGTCGCAGAAGAGGAACCTCTTCGTTTTTCTTTTGTTCTATTAGAAGGGCTGTAGAGGTGGTTTGAGTGAAGTTCCCTGTAATTTCAAATTTTCTCTCCTTGTTGTAAAGCAAGGCCTTCCCCTGCTCAACTGAGCCTTCGCGCTCCCACCTTCCTCGCTCTCCTGCTCCACTCGGCACCGGAGTGTCGCCTCGGACGCATGGTTCTCCGCTGCTTTCCTTAGCTCTGCCTCCTTCTGGGCAAGCTCGGTCTGCATCCCCCAAGGCCCTGGCATATTCCTCTTTAGCCTGGTCTGGGACTCCTGGATGTCCAGACACTGTCGGTTCCTTTTCTCAAACATCTGGTTAGGTTTCTCACCTGTTCTTCGAGCGCCAGGTTGTGGGCCTCTACCCGCCTCATGTCATCGCCAAGGGATGCTTTGTCCTTCTCCAGCTCCCCAGCTATGATTCCCAGCACTCTCAGGGAGTCAATGTGCTCCTCCTGCAATTTCCCCACTGCCAGCAGGTGGCGCTCCTCCGAGGTCCCCAACTCCACCTTCAGCCGGTACAGTTCAGTCTGGGCATCTTTTTAGTTGTTGGACCTCCCGGAGGGTGACTCGCCATCGGTCCTCCACCATGGCCGCCCGTCTCTGGTTCTTCACCAGGTCCTCCCCTCTGGTCCCGACAACACTTCTCCAGTTTATTAATCACTTCATCTTGGCCCTTTATTACATCGTGCGCCTCTCCCAACTCCGTCTCCAAAACAGCACATTTATCTGCCTCATTTATATGCTGCTTTTGTGGCCTACCTGGGATCATTTTCCTCTTTTCCCTAGGGGGCACCACAGAGCAGGGGTGGCCATTCTTCTCTTTGACCTTTCTTCCTTTGGGTCTTTCCAGCCCACTTCTTCCCTCCTGGAACACTCACTGGGTTGGTGGCCATACTCAGACAGCATATGCACCATGGGCACCACTTTGTGCCAATTGGGCCTGCTCCTTGTTCCAAGCCTCCATGGCTGGGCCTACTGTCCAGTCCACCTTCCATCAGCATGCCTTTTTTCTTTCAAAAATCCCCAAAACAAATCCTGCTGCACTACCTCCTCTTGCCTGTAAGTGATGCCCTCTGCCCGCATTCTCCACCATATGTGGTGTCCCCAGGGGTGGGCGACACGCACGGACCTTGCAGGCGTAGGCAAGTTAAAGAACCCAGAGGAGGCAGTAATATAAACAAAATGATAATTTATTAACTACTACTTACAACACAAAACAAAGGGTGGGGTCTTCGGGAGAATACAAACACAAAGTCCGCCATCCTTATCTCTTTGTCAATGTCCGTTTCCAATCCAAAATCCAGGTCCAAGTCCACAATCCAGTCCGTAGTCGATATTCAAAGCAATTCAATTCCAAACACACCTCACACACTCACACACTCACACACTCACACACTCACACTCACACACTCACACACTCACACACTCTTTTCAAATCCTGGCTGGTCAAACAACTTCACAGGTACTAACTCTCCAAACAAACACAGCACCTCCTTCCAAAACACGTTCCTACTCCTCTCCAAGTGTGATGGGATTCAGCCTGTGGTGGATTTTTGAGAAGATAGGACAGTAGGGAGGTAGGAAACAGGACTTGTGACTCAGACGCCAATTCCCAGGTGAAGCATTGTATTATTATATTCCTGTATAATGCAATGGGACCACATCGCCGTGGAATGTGTGTACTCTCTGTTGTGGGCCGCTCTGGATAGAAGCGCCTGCTGAAGGGTATGAGGTCATTGTTAACGTTGGCCCAACATTCTGCCTCTGTGATTCTAGGGGGTTGTTTGGGGCTGGAGTTGTATGGCCGGCTAACTGCAGATAACCGCCAGCATGATGTTTTAGTATCACACAAACATAAATAGTGTCTGTAGATAAGGTAAAGTGACACGTTGAGGCCGTAAAACACGAGCAGGCGGCACAGATCACAGGCCTTAAATACAATGAACACAGAGAGGAGACCAAATGTAAATCTGAGTTGGAGATCCACGGACCCATTAGTACAGCCGTAAATTATTCCTGTCTAACAAAATATGTGCGCGGGAAAGGAGTCGGACACCAGACTTGAAGTTGGACGGTGCCCCACTCATGATTTAATCAATCAGAACTCCCACATCATCAGGCAGGACTGCCAGAGCCTTAGAGCCTGGGCCCCCTGTCATTTGAATTTATGGGCTCCGGCCAAGCGCTGCTCTTAAGCAGAGAGGGACAGAGCTAAATTCCACCACACTTTAAATGTTTAACTTTGTAATAGAGATCCTGTATATACATATATTGCCAGCATTTGGGCTGCATAACAAGCATATTAAAATTATAGATCACTGGCATTAGGCCATTGAATAAAGTATGGGGCAAAAATGTATTCCTGTATTAATAAAGCTGTTATTAAGTTAAACAATTTAAGCAAAGGCATAATACACAGTTGGGGCAGCTCAAGGTTGGTTATATTTGTTTAGGGCCGTGTATGCCAGCCCAAGGCTGGTCATTTCTGCCTAAGTCTGTGTATGTTTGCTCAAGATTTGGCTATGTCTGTTTATCCTTTTATTAATCTGTTAAATGGGGAAAGAATGAAAAAGGCGAAGTTGAAGGGGCCTCAGAAGGATGGGCCTCTACGAAGTCAGGGGGAGGGGTTGAGCCAGGGGGGCGTGGTGGCCAACCTCCAAGGAGGAATGGAGGAGATTAAAAATGTGTGCACGAAAGGGGGGCAACTGTTTTTGCGCAAATTCAGCCAGGTTGTTGTATCTAAACTTGTGTTATATACAATAAACCGTATTTACCTCAGACTCTGACGATTGTGCTGTTTTGGGGCAGCGTTCGAATTCTACAACATTTAATGGCGAGCCAGCCAGGAGAGGCACGAGACACGGAGATCTGAGCGGGACCGCTGCTGTCGATGCAACCCTGGCCATAGGGAAAAGGTAAGCAGAGCCTATTTAAAAAATCTGCAAGACGGTTGCATCTGGGAGCAGTGGGTCCGCTCGGGCTGCGTTGCGGGAGGTCTCTCCTCCAAAGAACCTAAATTAAAGGGCGTACGGAGTCTGAGGTAATTTTATGTTTTGTGTGTTTGAATGAATTGAGGTGTATGCGAGTATGAGAGGGCATGTCACAAAGTCGCCTCTGCAGAGGAACTGGTGACACTGACTAGCGTCATTGGTAAAAGCATAAGGTCCACGTCTAGAGCGCTTGCCTGTGTGCGCAAGCGACCAGGCGCTTCCAACGTCGTTGTCGACAACATTTGGCCAAAGTCCAGGACGGACAATACTTGGCCAAAGTCCAGGACGGACTAGAACTCAGGACGGGTTCAAACATTGTTGTCGACAATACTTGGCCAAAGTCCAGGACGGACTAGAACTCAGGACGGGTTCAAACATTGTTGTCGACAATACTTGGCCAAAGTCCAGGACGGACTAGAACTCAGGACGGGTTCAGGCATCTTGTCGACAACACTTGGCCAAAGTCCAGGACGGACTAGACAGACGGTCGCTCAGGACGGGTTCAAGCATTGTTGTCGACAACATTTGGCCAAAGTCCAGGACGGACACACTTGGCCAAAGTCCAGGACGGACTAGAACTCAGGACGGGTTCAAGCATCGTTGTCGACAACACTTGGCCTAAGTCCAGGACGGACAACACTTGGTCAAAGTCCAGGACGGACTAAAACCAAGCGCTTGCCTGTGTGTGCAAGCGGTGTGGCCGGTAACAAATGATTGGGCTCAAAGTGAGTTACGACCAAGCGCTTGCCAGTGTGCAAATGACGGGGGGCTGTTAAATGTAATTACGGCTCGCGCTGCTAAAAGTTAATTGTAGTGCGCAGATTGCCCCGTGCCACTAACGGTGACTTGTGGCCGCTAGTCAGGTTTGAGGGAGTTGTGAAGTTGGAATGAATTTGCAAACTGCTATATATGTGATGAAACTGTTGTATGTGTTTTGTGCAATCATACGTGAGCTGTATGTGCTGTTTGTGCTTTGCGTACGCCGTTAGTGTCTGTGAGTCTTTTGTGGTTTGGGACGTCTCTCTATGTTGTATGTTGAATCGGCCGAATTATTACCAATATTGCCTGCTGATATGAGCTGGGGTTTGGATGTGTGGTGTGTGCGCTGCAGTGATATTTTGCAGAGTTACGCAGGTGTTAGATTACAGCCGGTATAAAGTTGTGGTAAACTTTGCAATAAGCTTGTCAAGATTCCGGTCTATTAGGATAAGGACTGTGAATAAATGAGCCCCAGGAAATAAGCCCGTAAATAAGAGAGTAAAAGTTAATGTTTATTAACCGGATAGGAAATCGAGCGATAAAAATAAAGTATAAAACACATATTGTATTTGCCTTAGACATTAAATCGAGGGGACTTAGTTACGACAAGCATTTACAATCAACTTTATGCAGGCTGTGAAATTAATTGTGGATATTTGGGTATTCGTGTTGTGGTGCTTTCTAGGATACAAGGTATACAGCGAGTTAAGTGTGTTGTTTCGCAAAAGTGCGGAGAAGGTTGATGCATTATTGTTGGGAAACACTTAATAGTTGGATAGGTTGTATTAACGGGGAATATTTAGTGTATGCAGCGTGGAGACATTGTCTATTTGCGCTGTGATAAGCCATTGCTTGGGGATGTCTCAGATAGAGGGGGGATTTCCTAGGTCTAGCTAGCGAGTTTGATTTATCTTCTTGCGTTGACAAGCTAACGGGCAGTGAAGAAACTTGGGAAAATCGGAGCTCCGTTTGTTAACGGAGTCAAGAGGAATTGGAGGTTATCAAAGCAGCATGTGGTGGATTTTTTGAGAAGATAGGACAGTAGGGGGTAGGAAACAGGACTTGTGACTCAGACGCCAATTCCCAGGTGAAGCATTGCATTATTATATTCCTGTATAATGCAATGGGACCACATCGCCGTGGAATGTGTGTACTCTCTGTTGTGAGCCGTTCTGGATGGAAGCGCCTACTGAAGGGTATGAGGTCATTGTTAGTCTTAACGTTGGCCCCACATTTTGCCTCTGTGATTCTAGGGGGGTTGTTTGGGGCTGGGGGTTGTATGGCCGGCTAACTGCAGATAACCGCCAGCATGATGTTTTAGTATCACACAAACATAAATAGTGTCTGTAGATAAGGTAAAGTGACACGTTGAGGCCGTAAAACACAGCAGGCGGCACAGATCACAGGCCTTAAATACAATGAACACAGAGAGGAGACCAAATGTAAATCTGAGTTGGAGATCCACGGACCCATTAGTACAGCCGTAAGTTATTCCTGTCTAACAAAATATGTGCGAGGGGAAAGGAGTCGGACACCAGACTTGAAGTTGACGGGTGCCCCACTCATGATTTAATCAATCAGAACTCCCACATCATCAGGCAGGATTGCCAGAGCCTTAGAGCCTGGGCCCCTGTCATTTGAATTTATGGGCTCGCCAAGCGCTGCTCTTAAGCAGAGAGGGACAGAGCTAAATTCCACCACACTTTAAATGTTTAACTTTGTAATAGAGATCCTGTATATACATATATTGCCAGCATTTTTTGGGCTGCATAACAAGCATATTAAAATTATAGATCACTGGCATTAGGCCATTGAATAAAGTATGGGGCAAAAATGTATTCCTGTATTAATAAAGCTGTTATTAAGCTAAACAATTTAAGCAAAGGCATAATACACAGTTGGGGCAGCTCCAAGGTTGGTTATATTTGTTTAGGGGTGTATGCCAGCCCAAGGCCGGTCATTTTCTGCCTAAGTCTATGTATGTTTGCTCAAGATTTGGCTATGTCTGTTTATCCTTTTATTAATCTGTTAAATGGGGAAAAGAATGAAAAAGGCGAAGTTGAAGGGGCCTCAGAAGGATGGGCCTCTACGAAGTCAGGGGAGGTTGAGCCAGGGGGCGTGGTGGCCAACCTCCAAGGAGGAATTGAGGAGATTAAAAATGTGTGCACGGAAGAGGGGGCAACTGTTTTTGCGCAAATTCAGCCAGGTTGTTGTATCTAAACTTGT